>KZ452029.1:450862-566185 GCA_002786265.1 Apostasia shenzhenica
AAAAAAATTACATTAAGGGGGCGTTTGGTTCGTTGTTATCTTGATGTTATGTTATATAATCTAAATGTCACAACATTTAGATGTCATCTTTTCACTAATAATTTTATAATCTAATTGAAGATTAATTGTAGATATCATTAAACCAAACAATTATTTTCTTTAGATAACATAACATCAAGATAACATTGAACCAAATGCCCCCCCAAACAAATAGAGAAATTTACTTGTGTTATCCCTAAAGTAAATTTTATTACATATTTCACCCCCAAAATTGTTACGTCAAGATTAATAACCAATATTTAAAATGCCCAATATATAATGGCTAATGTTTCACCCCCAAGAAAAATAACGGCAGTGAGGGAAGGGGTTTAGTTTGTAAATAATCATTCAAAATTATGGAGGATAAAAGCAAATAGATAATTTTAAAGGTAAAATATATGTAATAAAATCTACTTTAAGAAAGACATAAGTAAATTTTCTACAAACAACAACAACCAAGCCTTAATCCCACTAGGTGGGGTCGGGTACATGAATCCTTTGTTTCCATTGCGCTCTGTCAGTTATCAAATTCTTATCTAAGTTTAAGTAACTAAGATCACTCCTTATAGTTTCTTGCCATGTCTTCTTTGGTCTCCCTCTTCCTCTTTGTACATGAGCAAAATCCAGTAACTCAATTTTTCTAACTGGAGCTTCAATTGGCCTGCGATTTAGATGTCCAAACCATCGAAGCCGACTTTCTCTAAGTTTATCCTCAATTGGTGCAACACCAACTTTCTTTCGGATATACTCATTTCTCATTCTATCCTTTCGTGTATATCCACACATCCACCTTAACATCCTCATTTCTGCAACATTTATTTTGTTTGTATGTTTCTTCTTTGCAGACAGCATTCAGCACCATATATCATCGCTGGTGTTACTACAGTTTATTAAATTTACCTTGATGTCTGGATGGGATTTTTCTATCGCACAACACACCAGAAGCATTTCTCCATTTTACCCATCCTGCTTGAATCCTGCTATAACGTCATATCATTTTCATTTTGTATAATTGATCTAAGGTATCTAAAGCGCCTCACTCTTCTTAACAATTTGATCACCAATTGTCACATCTCCAATATAAGTATTCTTTCTTGACTAAATGTGCACGTCCATATATTCAGTTTTTGATACTACTGAGATGTAAACCTTTAGATTCTAAGACATTCCTCCAAAGCTCTAGTTTCCCTTTAGCTCCTCTTTAGTTTTTCTCATAAGACAATATCATCTGCGAAGAGCATACACCAAGGCACTTCATCTTGGATTGTCCAGTCATGAACTTCATAATCAAAAGCAAAAGATACGACTTAAAGCCGAGCCTTGGTGTAATCCAACTGTAATAGGAAAATCCTTAGTCAAAACCTCCTTGTGTCCGAACAGAGTAACAGCTCTTCATACATGTCTTTAATAACTTGAATATAAGCAGTGCAAATCTCTTTCTTTTCTCAAACTCTCCAAAGACTTCTCTGAGACCTTTATCATAAGCTTTTTTTCCAAATCAATAAAAACTAAATGTAATTTTTCCTTTCTCTACTTAATTTCTCCATTACTATAAGGAGTGATCTTAGTTACTTAAACTTAGATAAGAATTTGATAACTGACAGAGCGCAATGGAAACAAAGGATTCATGTACCCGACCCCACCTAGTGGGATTAAGGCTTGGTTGTTGTTGTTTGTAGAAAATTTACTTATGTCTTTCTTAAAGTAGATTTTATTACATATATTTTACCTTTAAAATTATCTATTTGCTTTTATCCTCCATAATTTTGAATGATTATTTACAAACTAAACCCCTTCCCTCACTGCCGTTATTTTTCTTGGGGGTGAAACATTAGCCATTATATATTGGGCATTTTAAATATTGGTTATTAATCTTGACGTAACAATTTTGGGGGTGAAATATGTAATAAAATTTACTTTAGGGATAACACAAGTAAATTTCTCTATTTGTTTGGGGGGGCATTTGGTTCAATGTTATCTTGATGTTATGTTATCTAAAGAAAATAATTGTTTGGTTTAATGATATCTACAATTAATCTTCAATTAGATTATAAAATTATTAGTGAAAAGATGACATCTAAATGTTGTGACATTTAGATTATATAACATAACATCAAGATAACAACGAACCAAACGCCCCCTTAATGTAATTTTTTTTATTCGAAATATATACATTATATAGGGACATTTACATGGTAGATACAGATATTAGATTAATTTACGAATTTTACCATAAATTTCAAAATATTACAGATATTACATCTAAAACAGTTATTTTTTTATTTTTCACATCCTACGGTAAATTCTATCAGAAGATTTAACTATAATTAAATCTCAGAAAAGGTCTGATGCTCGCTCGTGATGTCCGCGTAAAAAGAAGATGCAAATAGCAGAGTGATGCTCGTATGAATATATTGTCGCCTCGCGAGAATACGTTGCCACCTCGCTTGAATATGCTGCTGCCGGAACCAATGCAGCTCCGCAATGTTCTAACATGAAGGTCGATGGTTAAACGATGCGATTAATGCGAAGATTTTGTTGAAATTTAATTATAGTTAAATCTTCCGATAGAATTTATTGTAGAATATAAAAAATGATAAAATAATTATTTTAGATGTGATATCTATAATATAATAAAATTTATAATAAAATTTATAAATTAATCTAATTTTTGTGTCCACCTGTAAATGTTCCTATTATATATTAGAAATTCATTAAATTGCATCTCAAATCGAGCTCACCCCGGCTTTTTCTTCTCCTCACCGCGCTTTCTGGAATTCGGTCCCGTCTGATTTGGAGACCCTCGTGGCGCCAATTCAAGTGGCCGCTACAGAAATGGCGCTCGTGGTGATCTGTGGACAGCCATGCAGTGGGAAATCAACGGCAAGTCTCTGCCTCGCTGCCGCTCTGGAGTTAGTGGAACCGGCGCCGTCGGTCAGAATCATTGATGAGTCTTCCCTCCATCTCGGACGCAACCAGAGCTATGCTGGTGAGTTCTCTTTCTCGTCGTTCTTCCGAGGTTCCTATGAAGATGTTTGACCCCCCCGAAAGCCTTAATTATAAATACCCTTTATTTTTGGTTAAAAGAATAATATTTTTTTGAAAGGTGAAGAAGGACATATTTTTGACGCCAGCGATGGAGCACCTGTTGATCCAAAATTAACTTTTGGAGTTCTCTTCTCTATTCTTACCAATTTTTTCCCGATAACTTGCAAGATTGAACTATATAAGTAGCTGTTAGCTACATCCTTATAGCTAGCATTTAGACACTTGATGAATGTGTAAAAATGTGTATAGAAGGAATGTGAAATTCATGAGAATGAAAGATCAAGGTTAATTGTAGAAATTTTTGTATCAACAAATAAGGTCAGAAAAGAAATCAGCCAATTTAAAGTTTGGGCTCGTACATACCATATGTAAGGAACTTCCCTTTTAATGTAAAGGATCATGCAAGTCATATCACTAACTATCTATTTTCCATTAATTTCATTGACATTGCGAAAGGTTTATAATGACAGATCTCTTTCCAAATGACCTAAAGTTGATAACAACAATATCTCGGAACTATAGAAAATGAGTAGTAAGTTCGGAAGTGTACAGGAAAGTTGAACAAATTAGAGGCCCCTACTATATATGCTATTTAATACATGTAGTGACATCAGGTTGTGTCTTCTATCTGTTGTATCCAAGTTATGGTCCCTTCCTCCTTCATTTTGTAGGTCAGCACTCAACACAATATAACATCATTAGTCTTACTATTGTCCCGTAAAATTTACCTTTAAGCTTGAGTTTGATTTTTCTATCACACAAAATACCATATGTATTCCTCCAGTTAATTCATCATACTTAAATTTTATTAATAATATTACTATCTATTTTATCGTCATTTTATATGATTGATTTGAGTTATCTAAATGACTTACTCTTCTTGATAACTTTCTCACATCTACAATACAAGTGTTTTTATTTTCATTAAATTTGTACTATATATATTCAATTTAAGATGCACTAAGATAAAAACTTTTAGATGCCAGAGTATTCATTTATAGCTCGAATTTCACCTTAGTCCATCTTTAGTCTAATCAACAGGAAAAATACTATCTTAGGAAAGCATACATTAAAATACATTTTCTTGAATTGGTCATGTCAGGATCTCCATAACCAATAGAAAAAACTATGGATAGAGTTGATATCGAGTCAAGTTTGAGTGAGTTAAAGTTAAAATTGAACTTGAAATTTTCTAGTTTAACCAAACTCAAAATTGATTCGAAATTGAATGGTTTTGATTTCGAGCTGACTTGACTCAAAACCATTGATTTCGTGCCGACTTTTCTCAAAACCATTGATTTCGAGCCAAATCGATTTTATATTAGAGCCCATCTCGAAATGGGTGTCATTTTTTTGTTAATGATTGATAGCTGTCAAATGTTGGAAACCTTGAATTGAATTAAGTAGCCCTCTTTTGACTTCACCTTATGGCCCACCTTTCTTCCTATATATTGTGGACTTATGAAGCATGGATATTTCAAAAAATCACGTCGTGTTCGTGTCGTACACACAGACACTCAGGGACATGCGGGAACACCGTATCGCACATGTCACGTGGCGTGCCCTAAAAAAATAATATTAAAAAAAATAAAGGACACTTCTTGAATACGTGAGGACACTTTGGGCTATCGTAGGACACTTCTGAGGTATTTCTAGGACAGTTTTGAGATGAATGACACTTCTAATACGTATATGATAGAATTGAATACATTTAATATTAATGTTAAATTTATTTATTAATATTATATTTTTTTAGTAAAATTTATGGATATATCTACATCTTTTTGTTCTTTTTATTAATATTTAAAATTTTTATTATTGTTTAAATTTTATCTAATAAAATTAAAACTCTATTTCTTATTATTATTATTAAAATTTTACCTAATATAATTGAAAATTCTAAGTTAATCAAGTTAAATCAAATTTCTTTATTCCTTGTTGCACTCAAACTTTACGAAAATGAATTAATCACAAAAAGTCTGGAACTCTAACTTAATCTTTATCCTTCTTTCATTTTCAATACTGAGGGTTCTTACTTCATCTTATTATTGTGTTCACTGTGATTGCTTAACATGTAAAATTGTATTTTCCTTTCTTCAAAATGTACCCTAAATTTATATCTCAAATTTTTTCAATGCTGACATCTGTTCTCAAGTTCTTATTTTGATTTTATGAGACTTTAGTGCTACTCATAAGTTGTTTATACTTAAAAAATTTAATTTTGTATTATGTTTATATATTTTTTAAGTATGAATTATTAATTTTATTATTATTATATTCGGCGTGTCATGCCGTGTCTGTGTCCTATATTTTGAAATTTTGTCGTGTCATCGTGTCGTGTCGTGTCATATTCTCGTATTCTCGCGTCCCCGTGTCATGTATATGCTTCATAGTTGTGGACTAAAGGTTTCTATTATTCAAATAAAAATTTAAAAAATTTTACTAATTCTTTTTATGAAAAATAATGTATATAATATATTATTTTATATGTAACAATAAACTCTGGGCGAATCAATTTTTGAGCAAGCCATATCAAATTTGGAATCGACTTAAAATTAACTTTGATTCAAGGCATCTGAGTAATAATTTGAATAAATTATTTTCGACTTGATTTTAAACCAACTGAAGTTTTTAGCCAGTTTTGAGGGGCTTTCAAGTATTTTGCTCACCCTTACATATGGACTTAAAGTTGTGTTGATATAATTTAACTATGATTGAAAAATTCTTAAGGAGTGTTTAATTTGATGTTATTTTGGTGTTATGTCATATTATCTAGATATCCTGACATATAGATATTATTTTTTGAGTGAATTTCATACATTTTTATAAGGCTATCTACATATGTTATCACATCAAATAATTATTTTTTCTAGATAATATGACATAACACTAAGGTAACATTGAACCAAACACATTGCTTATATATATTTTTAATAACTTGAATATGAGCAATGCAATTCTTTTCTTTTCTAAAACTCTTCAAAGATCTTATTTTGGGATTTTATCATATGCTTTTGTTTTAGAAATTATCATATGCTTTTTCTAAATCAGTGAAAACTAAATGTTGATTTTCTTTTCTTTCTCTATTTTTTTCATTAAATGTTTCATCAAATGAATTACTTTTATAGTAGATTATCTGACATAAAACTAAATTGGTTTATTATTACCCTAAATCTCTTAATCGTCATTTTCTAAAGTTTCACGATACAATTCTTTTTTTTTTTTTTTTAAAGTTCATTAATTTAATTTCTCTATAGTTGGTATAATCTTGTACATTGTCTTTATATTTGTAAAGTGGTACTAGTGTATTTTTTTTATTTATTTGACTTTTAATCTTTACAATCATTTTAAGTTAGGGCGATAGACGAAAATTACTTGGTGGTTTTATATTTTATTGCCCATTTAAATTGGGTCGGTTTAGTTCTAATAGAACCATAACTTAGATTCAAGAATTAAATCATATAATTGCTTCTGAATATTTTAAGAATTGGAACTGCCCGAACCACTTTAGACCCGACTCAAATTCATCTGCTCGGTTTGGTTCCGTTTCAATTCTCGGCTCTTTGGGTATTGTTGCGCACACCTATATTGGTCAGATCATTGTCAATAGGGCTAATTCATGCTATTAATTACTTATGGCTTTCTTATTTTTGATATTCAATTACGCATGGTTTTGAGAATTATGACATGGTAAGATCAATAATTTTTAAAATTATTCTAGAAAACATTAGAAAGAGGGGTCTGGTGCAATTAAATTATTTTTTTATTTTGAAGTTTTTTTAAGGTTAATCTTGTCTAACTTAAAATATTCTTGTTTCTCAAAAGTAATAATGTTTCAACTGTATTTAAATTCTTCACAAACCTCAAGTTAAAAAATTTCTAAAAATTGACACATTTGAGGTTTTTTCTAATATATTTTTTCAGTTTAACTTCGACATAATTTTAAAATTAAATATGTTACTAAACATGAAAGTCGTGGGTAAGGATTAAACCATAATTAAGGTAAAATAAATTTATAATTTTTTTCCGGCATATATTGGAGGTCTTGATACCATCCCTATGGTTGCAATATGTGTATTTTGAATTTTGTTTGTCAATGCTGAACTCGCGTTTACTAAATATTCATGTTAAATAGTACATCTAGTGCCACATTTTTTCGATTTCTCCTTTTTTTCTTTAATTATTTGTTATCAATACTAGTTCTTGCAATGCATTCTTACACTTTTTCATTTATATATATATAATATATATATATTATTATATATTATATATATATATATATATATATATATTCTGTAGACAATGACAGCAGAGAAGAACTTAAGAGGTGTGTTAAGATCAGAAGTTGATCGATCCTTATCAAAAGACTGCATAATCATCATTGACTCCTTGAATAACATTAAGGTAGATATTTTCTTAGTATTAGCTGCTTCATTTATATTTGACATCCTAGTTGACCTCAGTTATCTTTAACTGTTGAGGAATTTGAAAACTTTATTTGTGAGGGATTTTGCCTGGTTGGGCTTTTGTTTTCAATTCATTTGTCTGTTTTTTGTCAGTAGCATATTTTTTGAATATTTTGTAGTTTTTTCACAAAGCTTTATAGAAATTATTAGAAGAAAATTGAAGCTATTAAAATCTGGAAAGCTTGGCGGCATTTATGCTGTGCACAATTCTTGGTAGATGTGTTCTTTTTATGAATGCAATATATGCTAAACTTTAATAGTTTTGCTTAAAATAGACTTTAAAGATTCTTTTATCTTTTGTGCTTTGAAAGCTGTGGATAGGCTGAATTTTGGCTATAATTGTCATGGAGCACATGCCTATAAGAAACGATACCCTCAATTTACCTTAATGGTCAAAGTACATATTTGCCACAATGCTTCTGCATAAGTTCATTTCCTTCCAGAAAATCATATGCCAGCGAAGAGTAAAGATCAAGGAAAATGCATACTAAAATTTATTTTGGTCCGAATTTTCTCTTTATCTTACTTCAAATGTGAACTCATTTGGGGCTTTTTGTTTTAGTTTGATATCAATCACTTCTCACTTATTTTTTCCCAGCTGTTATATTGTTTTGAAATTACAACCTTGTGACACTTTTTTTTATTCCACTTAGTTCTTCTCCTTTATGAATGTGAGTGGGCCCTATTGTAACAAATATGCAGCTGTACGTTACTGTTCTCGACAAGATGTTCTTTAAGAAAAGTGATACTAAATTACTCTAAAGAAAGTGTGTGAACCAGTTGTAGGGCTAGCATGAATATGTCTCGATGGAAGGAGTAATATAGAACCATCTTATATTACTGGTTTCTTGAAGTATTTACGGAGACTCTTGGGAGTTAACAACCTTCAGCCAGTAATATCATTTTTAATACTTATATCCAACTGGTTCATTGGTTAATTTGTTTATGAATTTAAGCTATTTAAAAACTCAGATTATACATTTTGAATTTTTCGTAATTTTGTTTATAACAAGTGTCCTTGCAAGTATTGTTTTTTATTGTAAAGTTTGTTCAAAAAGCATTTGTCTTTTAAAAAAAATTAAAAATTTGGAGCACTACTCCTCCCTATGACAACTAGCTAACTGCATTTTTATATATTATCCTTCTCTAGTGCTAGTAGTTGGAGTGATTCCCTAATTGGACATGACGGAGAAATAACAATTCCTTGATGTCTTTCATTATGCCTTCCTAGTTTGCATAATGCAAGCAGGACACGTATAAACGATGGACTTTAGACAGGCCAGCGAATTGCTTATATCTTTTTTTTCATCTTAAGCATTTGTATGTCTATTTTAATGTGCAGGGTTATCGATATGAGTTGTGGTGCCTTGCTAGAGCTGCTGGAATAAGATATTGCGTGGTATCATCTCTAAGTAGATATAAACCCATGCTTTTTCAATTATTTTACATGCTCTAATGAAATACTTCACTGGATGTTGACTCAAAAGTCAAGATTTCAAGCAATTTCTACCATCTAATGAATATAGTGGACGTTATTGTGCATGATTGCTTGCATTTTTTTAATTTTTTATGTAATAATACCAATTTTTGAAGTGGGTTGATATTTGGTGAAATGGATGCTCATTGTTTTTGGTTAATAACATTTTTATATATAGTTTTTTTAGGAGCTTGAATTTTTTTTGGCAGAGAAATTCATTAAGAGAATCAAATTTGGAGAAGACGAGGGGCTTTGACTGATAGACTCATTTGCAATGTTTGCTACTCATTAAAAAAGGAGGGAACAAAACACAATGAACGCAGTGCAAAGAAAAACACAAGGGTTTACATGATTCAAAGAGATCCTTCAACATCCATGGATCAATTATGCATGAAATCCAATAAATAAAGGAAAAAGGTTCTCTTGAGGTGGATTAAAAGAAACTCCCTTATAATGGAGTATAGTTAAATTGTAAAGAAAGGATCCTAAGAAAAATAAGCTTCTTCGACGATTCAAACGAGACTAGCTCTTGATAGGGGCTTATCTCTAACTATTACGTTGCCTTTGTGTCTGTCTCTTCTTATCTATGAGGGTGAGGTTCTATATTTATAGAAGTGATTAGCATCATTGTTTGGAAGTAGTGATTGAGATGGCATCTGAAAAAGCTATTAACATGTTCGTTGCCAGCAAATTGAGCTCGTCATGTGTCCACGATCTCTTAGTTATGTAGGAGTGCAAGATTGCTACAGATTGAAGATTGTGTGGATAGTAGCTTTGGTGATGTCGAAGGATTCGTTAAGATCATTTTAGGGAATGAACATAAATCCTAGAATTTTCAGGTGGAAGAGATCATTCGATAGGTTGATCCGCAAGAGGTGATGCTTGGAGACTACACTTGGTCGTATGGTTCTTTGTTTTCCCACGGATACTCTTGGGAGGTTTTCATGGGAGAGTACGGTGTTGTGAGGCAACTATCCATGTAAGTTACAGGATCTTGGTCAGCCTGAATCATCTCGGCTTGTCACTTTGATTGAAGATGTAGACCTCTTTGACTATATCACCACATGGACGGTCATGATCATCGCATTGTTTAGCTCGTTAACAATATCTTAGAAGTATTTGTTGGGGAAGTGATAGATCTAATGAGATATAGTCAATTGAATATGGTTATTAGAAAATTTCAAGATCCATCCTATGATAGCAAAGATTGTTCATTAATAGAGTGTCCCTTTAAACTATTTTACTCGATTTGAACTTGACTTGATTTCTCACGACTCAAAGTCAGCTTGCTCAAATAAAGTTGATTTAACTCATAACCGACTTGATATCTATATTCTGATATGTATTTAAAGTTTTCTGATTATATTTGTGATATTTCACCTATATACAAATAATTATAGATTGAGTTTGGTTTTTTTTTTCAGAACATGAAATATCTTAAATTAATCAGAAGAAAAAAATAAATGTTTCTAAGAAATACAAATGCAAGGGTAATTCAATACAGAATTGGAAAGAAATCAAAACAAACATGACAAATACAATTAGTATTTCATAATATATTCCTAAAATTTATAATTTGATGTGATTCACTAATTTATATTTTGATGGGATATCTTTTGAAGAAATTGGTTTTGGAGGAGTGGTATTCTCGTAGCTCAGTGGGAAACAAGCTTGCCTGGGTTCTATGGGGTCTCAGGTTCAAGCCGCACTATCGTTATAATTACCAAGTGGGGTCTCAAGAAATTGTGGCGTCGAAGGATTAAATGAAAAAATAGTTTTGAAGGAGAAAGAAAATTATTTTTCTTCTGGTTTTAGCTTGTTATGTGTTCCATCAAATTCTCTAAGATTTTTTTATTTCAGATTAAAAAAAAAATTTCCCTTAGCGTTTATGATGATTTTGTTGTACTAGTCACTTTATTTGCTTTCAAAATTGATGTTTTCCTTTAAATTAAGGTTTACAGTGTTTTAACTTGCACCATTCGTTCTTCAGCTTTTCTGTGATGCAGATGAGAACCATTGTAGAGTATGGAACAATAGACGAGGGTTGAATGGAGAAGCTTCATATGACACTAAAATGCAAGTGATTTCTAACTTTCCATTTGAAGTATTAACTTCTAGAGTTGGATGGGTGTTTCTGTTGTGATAAATTTCATACTTACAAACTCCTTTGCCTCATTTGTATTTCTATTTGACATCATCTTCGCAGCATCATTGTCATTTCAATGGTACTTTTATCTTGGGGAAACAAAGGCTTTGTTTGGTTCGAGTTTTTTTTTTTGAACAATAGAAAATAAATATATTATTTTTTAAGTTTAATAGGAGAGAAATTTATTTTAATATTAGAAAATGTGTAAAATGTGAAATACTTTCAATTCTAATATTTGTATTTGTGTTGATTATAAAATAAAGTTAATTTTTATGGTCACCATGACATTAATTTATCCATTTGTCTCTCTTTTTTCTCTCTATAAGAGAGTTTGTCTATAGAAATGAGGGAGAGAATGCTTTGTCTTGGTCACAATGGCATGGAAGAGTAGAGGGAGGACCCCCTCACCATCGGTAGAGTAACAGCGATAGCCATCAAACAGAGATGGATTGGTAGTTAAAATAGCTTTTCAATAAAAGCGGCAAGAAGTCTCCGCGGTGGCACAAAGGATGCTGCAACATCTCAGCAAGAGAGAGGAGTAGTACAGTCGATGCTGCCTCAACCTCAGGAAGCAATGGAGCAACGACCTCACCGACCAGGCCCAACATGTCAAACGCTTCGAGAACGACTTGGCAACAGGCGACCCCGTTTCGGATGCATACAAGTGTCGTCTCTTTCTAAATACCTTGACAGGGTTGGCACTGGACTGGCTCGACGAAATCCCCCAGGGCTCCATCCAAAGTTTTGAGCAATTCGCCGACCAGTTCCGGACCAGATTCGGCACGTCAAAGACTACTTCCCGAGCCATCCATGAACTCTGGCAAATAAGGCAGCGCCCGAATGAATCCCTGCAAGAGTACGTGGACCGCTTCTCGAAGATGAATGCGGAGACAAAGGACACCACGGATGATAGATCAACTATGATCATCGTCCACAGCATCCTCCCAGGGAAACTCTATGATTCATTCGTCGATGACATGCCGAGAACGCTAATGGAGGCACGTTCGCGCGCCGAAAGACGCATTCACATAGAAGACGCGAAAGCATTGAAAGCGAGTGCAGAGAAAGACCCTGTAACGCATGACAAAAAGGACGTCACCCCGAAGGCGGAACAAGGTACCCCTAAGAAAGCCTTTCGGGACCGGAAGTTCTCCCCGCAAGGAAAGCGCAAGTTCGATATCGTGACTCCGCGCACTCCAACTCCAGTTTACGTCATTGAAGAGATCTTTTCGGCCCTTTAGAACAGGGGTTTCCTCCCGAATAGAGGTGAGCGACAACCTCCCCAGCCAGGTGAGGACACGTCGAAATACTGCAAGTTCCATCAGCGCTATAGCCACATCCTGCACGAATGTCGCTCTTTCGAGCACTGGTCAACGAGTACATAGAGAAGGGTCACCTCACTGGTTACAAGAAAGTCGAAGAGATGCCGTCGAAGGCCGCCAAAACCCTGTTCCCCCAAGGCGAACCACCAGCTCCCACGACTTGCTCGCCATCAAAGTCCAGTGGGAAGAAAGCCGTCCTGACTATCTTCGGCTTCGGCGAAGTCAGCTCAACCCCAAGTCATCACCAGGTGCACGCCATCGAAATCCCATCCTTTTTCCCTGACATCAGTTTCGGTGTAGGTGATTTGCCCACTGGGGGCATCAACCGCGACGACCCCATAGTCATCGTCGCCAAAATCGAAGGGTGTGATGTCCACCGCGCACCTTGATCGACACCGGAAGCTCTGTTGACATCCTATACTTGCGGGCGTTCAAAGAAATGGGGGTCGGCCAGTGCAAACCTCTCCCTCCTTCGATGAGAGTCTCCAGCTTCTCCGGCGACATCTATTGGCCCACAGGGTTTGCTCCCTTGCGCCTCTCCCTTCAAGACGGTCCCAGACGGGAAACGAAGTCAGTAGATTTCATCCTGATAGACGCACCTTCCAGCTACAACGCGATCTTGGGGCGGTCGTCGATTGCGCAATTTCGGATGGTGCCGTCGACCTTCCACCTCTACATCAAGTTCCCAACACCGCTCGGCGTTGCAACGATCAGGGGAGACAGGGCAGACGCCCAGAAATGTTTTGAGGCCAACATTCGTCTCCACACCGAACACCTCGACCCCAGGGACCAGCTGCTCCCCCTGGATGACCAGAATCAACATGTAACCGTCTCTGACAGAAAATCTGTACTAATCTCCAAGGGTTTTCCCGAAAATAATATGCCCGCTTTGACAGCGCTACTTTCCGAGTATTTTGGTGTTTTCCTGAGGACCCGAAGACATGCCCGGGATTGACAGAAGCATAGCTGAACATAAACTAAGCCTTTCCGCCGACATTTCCCCCGTCAGACAGAAGAAAAGAAATTTTGGCGGTGAGAAACAACGTGCCATACGAGAAGAAGTCGAAAAGCACCTCGCCGCTGGCTTCATCAAGGAAATCGATTACCCCTCCTGGCTGGCCAACGTGGTCGTAAAAAAGAGCACAGGCAAGTGGCGGATGTGCGTAGACTTCACCGATCTTAACAAAGCATGCCCCAAGGATTTCTACCCCTTGCCGAAGATAGAGAGGCTAGTCGACTCCTCGGCCGGATACACCATGATGAGTTTCCTAGACGCCTTCTCCAAGTACCACCAAATCCGGATGGCAAAACAAGACGAAAAACACACATCCTTCATAACCGACCACGGAACATTCTGCTATAGAGTCATGTTGTTCGGTCTGAAGAACGTGGGAGCTACTTACCAACGCATGATCGACACAGTCTTCTGAGGGCAAAAGGGGCGCAACATGGAGGCTTACGTAGACGACCTACTAATCAAAAGCCGGAGCGGAATGGACCATCTCGAAGACCTCCGCGAAACACTCGAGACCTGTCGGGTCCACAATATTAGACTGAATCCTTCCAAGAGCATCTTCGGCGATGCCTACGGAAAGTTTCTGGGCCACATGGTATCGGCCAGGGGGATCGAGGTTAACCCCGAAAAAAATTAAGGCTATACTCGACCTGGACCCTCCCCGAACAGTAACAGATATTCAAAAATTAAATGGAAGAATTACGGCCCTAAGCAGGTTCATTTCCAGGATGGGGGACAGGTGTCTCCCGTTCTTCAAAGTGCTTCATGGAGACCACGCCAGCTGGGACGACGACTGTCAGCAGGCGTTCGATTCCTTGAAGGAGTACTTGCTTTCACCTCCGCTGCTATCCGCCCCTGCTCCTGGCGAAGACCTCCTCCTCTATATCAGCGCCACCGACAACTGCGTCTCGGCAGTCCTGGTCCGCGAAGAAGCAAGCGGCAACACCCCATCCATTACGTCAGTCATACCTTGCGTGGCGCCGAACTCAGGTACCCCATTCTCGAAAAACTATCATTTGCGCTAATAATCGCTGCTTGCAGGTTGCGACACTACTTCCAGGCTCACTCAGTAAAGGTGATGACCGACCAGCCTCTCTGACGGATACTTCACTCCCCTAAAGTCTCCAGAAGGTTGCAAAAATGGGCGGTCGAGCTCTCTGAGTTCGACGTTGACTTCATCTCGAGGGCAGCAGCGAAAAGCCAAGTCCTCGCAGATTTCGTCGCCGAGCTCGCCACAACTGAACAACCGGAGACGCCACAGAATCAACCACCTTGGGTTCTATACGTAGACGGAGCCTCCGGCAAATACATTCAAGGGGTCGGAGTCGTTCTTACCAGCCCCTAGGGAATCCGGCTCAAGAGGTCAGGGAAGATACGATTTCTCGTCACGAACAATCAAGCCGAATACGAAGCCCTTATCACTGGGCTCGAACTCGCGAAAGGCCTAGGAGCACAGTGCCTCCGCATTTACAGTGATTCCAAGCTCGTGATCAACCAGCTCAGGGGGACATACCAAACCAAAGACTGAACGCTCAAGATGTACCTGCAGAGATCCAAAGCCCTATTACAGCACTTCGCTTAGGCACAATTGCTCCACATACCCCAAGAGTTGAACACCACTGCTGATGAATTGGCCAAAGACGAAAAGGGCGATGACCAAGACATCCTAACACCCGCGCGCGACAGACCTGAATTTTGCGAAGTAACTCCTGTCCCCGAAGGCTGGATGGACGAGATCTTCCGCTTCCTGAGAGAAGGCGAACTGCCGTCAGACAGGCACCAGGCTCGCAAACTCCGGGTGAAGGCCGCCAGGTACATCCTACTACAAGGACAATTATTCAGGCGTTGCTACTCGTGGCCCCTAGCGAAATGTGTCCGCGAGGAAGACACGGAGACTATACTCGAACGGATCCACGCCGGCGAGTGCAGTACCCACGCGGCCGGGCGGAACCTGGCCCTTCAAATCCTCCGACAGGGCTATTACTGGCTAAGCCTCCACAAGGATGCCAAAGACTTCAGCAAAAGGTGCCCTCAGTGCCAAATCTACTCGAACATCCCCAGGCAACCCGTGTCACATCTCCAACCACTAGCAAGTTCATGGCCATTTTCAATGTGGGGACTCGACTTTTTTGGCCCATTCCCTAAGTCAGGCAGAAACCTACGACACGCCTTAATCGCAACCGACTACTTTTCTAAATGGGTGGAGGCTAAGGCGATGGCACAACCGACAAACTCAGGCGTCAAAAGCTTCATCTGGATACAACTCATCTGCTGATTCGGAGTTCCCCTTTCTCTAGTCTGCGACAACGGAACCGCTTTCACAGGCCATCCTGTTCGAGACCTTTGCTCCGAGAACGACATCACTTTTCATTTTGCTTCAGTTCGGCACCCCCAGTCGAACGGTCAGGCTAAAGCGACCAACAAGAACTTTCTCAAAGTACTAAAGAGGAGGCTCGAAGGTGCCAGATCCTCATGGGTCGACGAACTGCCAGCCGTCATTTGGGGACTTAACTGTACACCGACAACCGCAACGGGTCAAACGCCATACTCCCTGGTTTTTAGCGAGGAGGCACTCATCCCAGTCGAACTGGAGATATACTCCCCCCGAGTCAAAGTGGCCAGTAACTTTGAGTTGCAACAACTTCCCGAATGGTGTCAACAAAACGACAGCAGTAGAAGACTCAAGCTAGATCTCCTCGAAGAAACAAGAGAACTAGCGGCACTTCGCCAGGCTGAACACAAAAGACACATCATGACGAACTATAACAAGCACATACGACGGAGGTCACTTGAAGAAGGCGACCTAGTCCTAAAGCTGAGAACCACCGCTGGGAGAGACATGCCTCCCGGAAAGCTCGACTCCAATTGGGAAGGCCCGTTCATAATCCGCAATGCGCTTGGACCGAACACTTACAAGCTCGCAAGACAAGACGGGACCTTCCTTCCGCGGACATGGAACGACAATGATCTCAGAAAATTTTATTCATGAACGTTGTAATTCAATTCACAAACATTATGATTGCAACGCGAAGTATCACCAAAATGACTTCTCTAAAACTTGCGCCTACGCGACTGGCAGTCAAGGGCAATCCCCTTCTCGAAGTCCTAGGCACACTTCCAAAAACTTGCGCCTACGTGACTGGCAGTCAAGGGCAATCCCTTTCTCGAAGTCCTAAGCGCACTCCCTAAAACTTGCACCTACGCGACTGGCAGTCAAGGGCAATCCCCTTCTCGAAGTCCTTGGCACACTTCCAAAAATTTGCGCCTACTCGACTAACAGTCGAGGGCAATCCCCTTCTCGAAGTCCTAGGCACACTCCAAAAAACTTACGCCTACGCAACTGGCAGTCAAGGGCAATCCCCTTCTCGAAGTCCTAGGCACACTCCCAAAACTTGTGCCTACACGACTGGCAGTCAAGGTCAATCCCCTTCTCGAAGTCCTAGGTACACTCCCAAAACTTGCGCCTACGCGACTGGCAGTCAAGGGCAATCCCCTTCTCGAAGTCCTAAGACTTCCTAAAACTTGCGCCTATGCGACTTGCAGTCAAGGGCAATCCCCTTCTCGAAGTCCTAGGCACACTTCCAAAAACTTAGGCCAAGGGCAATCCCCTTCTCAAAGTCCTAGGCGCACTCCAAAAACTTACGCTTACGCGACTGGCAGTCAAGGGCAATCCCCTTCTAGAAGTCCTAGGCGCTCCCTACACGACTAGCAGTCAAGGGACACTCGAAACGTCAAGCCACCCAAACATCGGCTGTCATTTCACAATAAAAATCAAAGTCAATATTATCATTAGACATTTCACAAAAACCATTACAAACTCGGATTACAATCTGAAGCCCTAAAAATCATCCCATCTCGAAGCTTCAGAGGGTGAGTCTATTTCGATGTCAGCACCAGGAGTTCAAGGAACTGCTTCCAGAGGATCCCGCTCTCGAAGGGGTGACACAGCAAGTGCCTCCCTTACACCCTCCTCTGACTCCATCTGCGAACCCTACTCAGAAGCTTCCGCCATCCTTGCCAACTCAGCCGCAGTGGGGGGACAGCCACCTTCATGGTGGACACGAAGGCGAACTGTCGATCGAGCCTTTCCGCCGACATGTTGAAATAAGCGCACTTGTACGACTTGCTTCGCGACCTAATACTCTCTGCCATGTCCAGCCCTTTGAGGTCTTCGCGCCTTACCATCCCCTGATCGAGAAGCGCGGAACCGAGCAGGTTGACTGAACTCTCCAACGCCTCCTTGATGATGGCTTTGAACTCCAGTGACCTCCAAAATTCGGCGATCACCTCTTCGCGATTTTGCTCCAAAGATTCTTCAAGCAAACGCTGCAATTCGAGTTCTCGGCGGGCAGACTCTTCGAGCCCCCTCATCGCAGACCGAAGCCGCCTTTCGGCGAGGCGACAGCGATTGTCCAACTCGCCGACCTTGAGCTCCGCCTCCTTCGCTCGCGCCTCCTGTGCCATTGCTTCTCGGCCAAGTTGAGGCAAAAAACACCGTCAGGGATGTCAAAAAAAAAAAGATCCCTTCAAAGTGAAGGGATCGAAGGGACTACCACCCTCACGACATCAACACATCGAGAACTGAGCGCGGCCACCGTACTCGGCCTGCTTGCCTCAGCACTTCGATCCTCGCCGACCCTCTCGGCACTTCCTTCGGCAGAAGTCATCTCCCTTTGGGCGCCGGCCTCCTTCGAAACATCGTTACCATGTTCTTCGGCACTGTCGGTAACCTGGACATCATCTATATATGCCAGGTCATCTTCGCTGCCCCTCCCTGAATACGCACCTTCAGCAGCCTTCCTCCTCTGACCTGGGCGTGTCGAAGGGCCGCCTCACTCGTGGGGAACCCTCTTACGCCCAATCTGACAGAGGCGAAACCACCCCAACTCTAGATCCGAGCACCCTGCAAAAAGGCGTCAGTCCCAGATCAAAAACGCGGGCTAAAGTTAAAATCACTTACTAGTATTATTCCGCACGTTGTCCTCCAACTCCCGCAAATAATCCTCCGCGTCGTGGACATGCCTCCGGATCTCGTCCATGACCCGGAAGCAGTGGTTTTCGAAGCCAACACCGTTGCCCAGAAACCTAGCCACACCAACCTTCCTGGGGACATTGTACCTAACTTCGCCAGCAGCGACGAAGAAGAACCGCTTGTACCAATCGACGAAGCCGGTATCCTTGACCTTGAAAACCGGACAATGCCTCCCCTTCAGAACGAAGCATCCATGAAGACGGGGTTTGGCCTCCCAGCGAAAAACTCCCTTGAAGATCTCGATATCCCAGGGAACCCCTCGTCGCCGCAACTCCTTGATGAGACAATAAATCATCGTCATGGCGTTCGGCGGGAGCTGCATCGGGACGATACTGAAGTAGTTGAACACGTTCATGAACTCCGGTTGGAAAGGGAGGAAGAGCCCCCCCTGCAAATGGTGAAGGCACACCGCATTCTTCCCCTCCGGAGGGCGCTTGAATGTCATCCCCTCCGAGGGGAATTCGAGCCTGACCCTGGGGTCTCGCCCCCAAACCTGTTGGACCTCCGCCTCTAACGTATGCGGCGGAAGACAACACGCCTCTCCAGCAACCCGCCCGAAATCTAGCCACATCTCTCGCGCCCGGCTACGCGACCTTTTCACCATGTCGGCCTAAAATAACTTCGGCGGGGACCACAAGGGAAGGTTTTATAGGCCTCTCGGGCGGTTTGGCTTCCCAAGGTCGACACCTAAGCCGTGCTCGGGCCGAGCAATTGGTCACATCACACCATTACAAAAAGAGATGCGAAAATCCTCATTTCATTACGATTTTTATACAGGCGGGAGATTAAAAAAAAAAAGAAAATAAAAAAATATAAAAAAAATAAGAGAGAGAACATAAAAGGAGAAACCCTAATCTTGCGACAGCCCGAACTCCGGAGATAGTACCAACCCACGAACAGCGCGAGCAAAGTCTGTTCGGCGGCGATTCCCTTCCTCCAACTCTTCGACACGAGACACCAGATCGGCCTTCTCTTTCTCCAACACTCTGACTCGCGCCCTCGCTGCTGCCAAGTCGATCTCCTGACGGGCGCACTTCGCCTCCAGCACTTCAAGCGCCTTCGCTGCCTCTGACGGGTCCAGCCTCCGCAGACTTGCCAAGATGTCATCAATCATCCGCTCCAACCCTACCACCTGTTCTCGGGTCGCCCCGGTCTTCTCGACATTCTCGAGTTTCTGACAGATCAAGCGAGCGGCATATCGCGCATTGAACACGCTGGACGCGGGGCCAGCACCCTCCGCAGAGGCGGCCGCCCCAACCGAGTTACCAGATCGCTTCGACGCAATCGACTCCCCGAGCTTGAGCGCCACCTCCTTCGCCACTGGGACAATGGGGTCGACCGGCGGCGGGACCGCCCTCAGCGAAGTTTGAGCCCCGTTGTCCTCCATAACGCTGGCGCCTTCCATCGGGATTACAACCCGAACACCAGTTGGTCGTGGAGCCGCGATTACCGAACCTCGCGACCTCCCTTGTTCCGCGGGGGCCCTCCCCGAACCGGAGAAGGTGATTCGCGGCCTTTTCGAGGACCCCTCCGGGACTACGGGCCTCTGACAGACGGCAAGCTCCTCCCGCTACCGCCTTGTGAGCGGAACTTTGTCAACCACATCAACCACGTCTTCATGCATGTCATTATAGAACGTCATCCTCTCCAGAGACCAAAAAATCCCCCGGAGGAGGGGAACTGCAAGTGCTTTAAAGGGCCACCCCGTGCGCGTGGCGGTCACGTGGGCTAGCTCGCGCATCAATGCGCGCCTCGAGACTCGTGGTAGGAGGCATGTTACCTCGTGATCTGCAAGCGGCATCTGGAGCGTACACGTGGAAAGCAGCGCCAGTGACCAGTCGAACAGTCAAGGCGAAAGGCAGATAATCTTTCCGAAGGCGAAAAACATCAAGTCGAAGAACCTCCAAGTCGAACATCCGTACCGGTGTTGACCGCTCGATAGGACGTGGAATGGCCCCCCCCTGCGCGTCATTAAAAGAAGCATGGTCTACAGCAAGCATCGTACATCCATCCCACAAATCAGAGTCATAAGAAATTCAGGCTATAAATTGTAACCCAATAGAGGAGAGGGGATTTTTTTTCTCTTTTTGGGGGCTCCTGATCTGTTTCAAGAACCTTTCCTATTACCTCTGTAATACACTTTTTTGATTAGTGAAGTTCCCTTTAAAGTCACCCAGAGCGGCGCCGTGGTTTTCCGTCCAACCGGTTTCCACGTCTAAAAACATTGCCTATTTTTGTTATCAGCAGTGAAGCTAATTTTTAAAGATTAAAAGAATGTTTCATTTTAGCTCTAATGTTAGCTTTACTAGAGGGTAGTGACGGGTTTTAGATTTATAATGATGCGTTGTTCCAAGGGTTAGGATGTGTTCTTATGCAACATGGCAATGTCATAACTTATGCTTCACGACAGGTACGACCACATAAGAAGAACTATCTTACATGATTTAGAATTTGCAGCAATTATTTTTGCACTAAAGATCTAGTGACACTACTTATATAGGGTAAAGTCTGAAGTGTATATATATCATCAAAGTTTGAAATATATCTTCACCCAGAAGGAGTTAAATCTAAGACAAAGGCGTTGGCTTGAATTAATTAAAGAATATGACCTGAAAATTATGTATCAATCAGGTAAGACTAATGTAGTAGTTGATGCCTTAAGTAGAAAAGCTAATTTGAGTATGATAGCTTTACAAAAAAATGAACAGTTAATAGTACTTGAGATGGAGCAATTGTCTCTGGACAGAATTAAAGTTGAAAGTCAAGTATTTTTGAGTCAACTAATAGTTAGACTTGAATGCCTTCAACTTGTAATGGATTGTTAGAACAAAGATCTGCTTATTCAAAAAATTATCAAGAAAATTGAAGAAGAAAAACAGAATGATTTTAATATTGATAATAAAAGATTATTGAAATATAGCAACAGACTATGTATACCAGACATTGATGATCTTAGGCATGTGCTATTACAAGAAGGTCATGGGACAAAATATACTATTCATGGTATAATGGTCTGGTATGAAGAAAGATGTGACTGAAGCTGTCAGTAAGTGTATGTCATGTCAACAAGTTAAAGGTGAACATCAACGACCTCCAGGTCTACTTCAACCATGGCCTATTCTTGTATGGAAATAGGAAGAAGTGGCTATGAATTTTTTAGTTGGATTGCCAAGATCATAACAAGAACATGACGTTATTTGTGTGATTGTTGATAGATTGGCTAAATCAGCTCATTTCTTGCCAATCAAAGCTATTGATTCTACTGATAAATTAGCTAAAGTTTATGTGGATCAGATTGTAAGGTTGCATGAAATATTATTTGCTATTATATTAGATTGAGATCCAAAGTTTACTTCTCGATTTTGGCAAAAAGTACATCAAGCATTTGGTACTAAGTTAAAATTCATTACAGCATTTCATTCTCAGACTAATGGTCAAATGGAAAGAACCATTCAAACACTTGAGGATTTACTACATTATGTGTGCTGGATTTTGGAGGAAGTTGAGAAGCACATATTCCGTTGATAGAATTTGCCTATAATAACAGTTATCAATCCAGTATTGAGATGGCACCCTATGAAGCTTTATATGAAAGAAAATGTCAATTACCATTGTGATGGTATGAAGGTGAAAGTCGAGCAATTTTGGGGCCTCAATTAGTTGATAAAACTACTGAAAAGATAAAATTCATATGAGAGAAACTGCGCACAGTTCAAGATAGAAAAAGTATTATGATGCTTGACATAAAAAAATAAAGGGGTAATTCCACTAAGGCCCCTGAGGTATACTCGGCTTGCCACGCAGGTCCACATTTTTGAAAACATGCCAAACCGGTCCCAAAAATTTACTATATAGGTCATTGTGGTCCTTAACATTTACAAAAAGCTTCCAATAAGGTCCAATTAAACAGTTTCCGTTAAACATTCCGTTAAATGAAAATTTTAATTAAAAAATTATAATTTTTTTTTAATGTTAAATTACAATTGTGCCCCCTCACCCTCACACGCGCAGGACTTCCTGTGCGCGCTCTGAGGCAAGCAGGGCCGCGTGCTGCGGCGATCGGCGCGCCGGTCAGCGGCTACAGCGACCCGCGCGAGCCGGCGCCCTGCGCGCGGGTGTTCGCGCGCAGAGCGCAGAGTCTAGTCGAAGCGCGGCCCTGCTCGCTAGCGCCATGCCGGCGGTGCGCGCGGACACCGCGCGAGCGGGGTCGCCCGCGTCGGTCGCCGGCGGCGCGGGCGTCCCGCCGCGACAACCGCCGGCATGACGCTTGGCGCGCGGGGCCGCGCTTGCGGCTACGCTCTGAGCGTGCACGCCGGCGCGCAGGGGCGGACGCCGGCGCTGAGGCGCGGACACCCGCGCGCAGGTCGCCAGCGCTGAGGCGCGGACACCCACGCGCAGTCGCGCGGTGCTGCGCGCGAACAGCCGCGCGCAGGGCTCCGGCGCGCGCGGGTCGCTGTAGCCGGCGGCCCGGCGCGCAGAGGCCAGGGCGCCGGTCGCCGCAACGCGCGACCCCGCTCGCCGCAGAGCGCGCGTAGACTCTGCGCCGCGCCTCCAAGCTCAAGGCTGTTGCGTTTGTGGCGGACCTTCGCGACGCCTGTTCGCGTGGCTTCCTGCGTGCGCTACCGGCCGCCTGCTCAGGCCGCGCGCTGCCGGCCGCCTGCGCGCGCACGCCGACGCGGTGGGCAGCCGAAAATTTGAAAAGATATAAAGGGTATTTTCGTAATTTTAACTGTGTTTAACGGATACCGTCACAGAAGGACCACAATAACCTATATAGTAAATTTTTGGGACCTGTTTGGCATGTTTTCAAAAATGTGGACCTGCGTGGCAAGCCGAGTATACCTCAGGGGCCTTAGTGGAATTACCCCAAAAATAAAATTTGAAATGGGGGATCAGGTATTTCTTAAGGTTAGCCCAACGAAAGGTGTAGTGCGATTTGGAAATACTAGTAAGTTAAAACCTCGTTATATTGAGCCTTTCCAATTATAGAAAGAGTTGGGGCTGTAACTTATAATCTCGCATTACCATCTGAATTGAATGGTATGTATAATGTTTTCATATATTAATGTTGAGAAAATATATTCCAGATCCTTCTCAAGTGGTTCAGTTTGATTTAAAGCAGATGAAGATAAAGTCAACTTTAAGCTATAAAGAGAAACCAATCAGAATCTTAGCAAGAGATGTCGGACGATTAAGGAATAAGAAGATACCTATGATTAAAGTCTTATGAAACAATTAGACTGAAAAAGAGGCAACTTAAGAATCTGAAAATGAAATGAAGAAGTCTTATCCAGATCTCTTTGCTTAATTTCGAGGACGAAATTCTTCAAAGTGGGGACAATTATGGTGCTCAAAGAATAATGATTTGGAGTTTAAAAATTAAAACTATTTTGGACGTAAAAGAAATAATTTTGAACCTAAAAATAAAAATTTTGGACCTCTGTATATGTTGACGTAGGATGTAGGGGATCCCAAGGAACACCGAAAAAGAAAGAGAGAGTTCCAGGAGACTGCGGCGCGCAGAGGGATAAGCCTGTTAATGGAAACTTAAGGGAGAGAGAGCGAGAGAGTTCAGGGCATCCGGAGCAATACACAAAGATTTAAGGTGGTTCAGGGATGAAATTCCCTACGTCCACCGAGACGATCAGCGAAGAATCACTAATGGAAAGAGGTAGCCGTTAAGGCTAATACAAAGAGCTTACAAGAGGAAGAGAGGGGAAGAAGGAGAAAGAGAGCTTTTTTTGTTCTTAAGCTCCTGCTTTACAAGAAGTGATAGAGGAGAGATCCTGCTCTTCCTGGGGCCAGTCCTCTCCCCTTTTTTTTGAAGCCTGTTCCTTGGTATTTGTAGACAACAGATGGTGCAGCTTTACCCTGGTTTTCCGGAGAAAAGGAGGTGGACAAGCTTGTCGGCCGTCGGAGGAGCCGGAAGCCACGAAAGGAGGATGATATCTTTTAATATTGGTACTTCTTCTGGGGATCCGTGATGGTTGAAGCATGCGGATCCTTGGTTTGTCGGTCTGGAAGAAAGTGTTTTGTACGGGGAACGACGCGGTTGGGTCGAGCTGATTGTGACAGGCACCGCTTTGTAACCTCGTGCCCGACATTACCAAGGATGATCTTGGCTCGTCGTGGACGAGGCTAAGTGAACCCTCGTCGCCGGGGTTAGACCCGGTCAAGAATCTGCAAGAACAGAGGAGTTAGCAAATGAATGAAATTAACTGGAGGCCAGCTAGGCGCGTATACGGCCGGGATGCAGCGTATGATGCACGTGTTAACATCAGCCCCCCGCATTGTCAGGGCGCGAATATTGATATGGGTCCTGGAATGCGAACCGTCGCGATGGATGCGCTGCCCGAGGCCTGCTAGGATAAGATGGGAGCGACGCCCGCCGATCTGTATTCTTTTCCCTTGGTTGCTGAATTTTTGCAAGAGAGAGCGATCCATTAGAGAGATGGCGGAGAGAAAATGGATGATCGCGTCAGGCTTCTCCAAGAAGAGTAGCTGGCGCTCCTCCGTCGGCGGCAGTCGTGGAGTTGGAGGCGGAAGCTCCATCAGTTAGGGTTGCTGCCACTCTGGTGCAAACTTTGGAGTCTCTTCAGGATCTGGCGAGCGCAGAAGCCATAGAAGTGGTGGACGTTTCTGACTCTCCAGTTAAGCTACCTCCAAAGGCTAAGGATCTGAAGGAAGTGATCCTTGTGGGCGAATCAGCTGCAGGAGAGAAGATGGCGCGTGGGAAGGTTTTTCTCAAGGATGAAGAGATTGAGCGACTCCTTCACAATTTTGGGGTTCCATCTGCCGAGGGTGTGAAGAAGGCACCCCTGGTGATTTGCAGACCTGCTCCTCTTGGTGTATCAATCCCGCCTTTTTGGGGTTCCATCTGCGGAGGGTGTGAAGAAGGCATCCCTGGTGATTTGCAGACCTGCTCCTCTTGGTGTATCAATCCCGCCTTCTAAGAAGAAAATCAAGTCCCTCTTCCCTTCTTTCCTTCCAGCAAACCTCTGAAATGACGAGGAAAAGGAAGAAAAGGAAAGAGAGGAGGAAGGTGAAAAGATAGAGGAGGGGGACGAAGGAGGGAAGGAGATCCCTCAGCAAATCGTTCTTGAGATTGCCCTTAGCATTGAAGGGCCAAGAGGCAGGATGGAGGAAGGGTGTAAGGAGAAGAAGAGGATCCCCCCAACTGCTTCCAATGTTGCCCTAGGTTCTGAAAAAATATGGGGCGTATCGGGAAAAAGGTTGGTCGAAGTAAGGGGGAAGAGAAGATTCTGGAGAATGTCTTCAAGGTTTTGGAGATAGTAGAGTTTCTGAAAGGCAAGGAGGATAGGGAGGCTTGTCACCTTCGGAGGATAGAGGAGCTGGAGAGTGCTTTGTTGCAGGCTACGAAGCGCTCTCAGGGTGATCATAGGGAGGAGCTGGGGAAGATGTATAGATTGGAGGATAAGTTGGCTTCCCTGGCTCTAACTAATATGGAATGGGCCAGTAAAAGTGAGGCTGCGAGGGGGGAGTTCCATCGCAGTTTATCAGATGTGAACCAGGCCCATTCTGCTAATGTCAAAGACCTCCAGAAAAGGATAAAGGATTTATATGATGAGAAGGAGGCTTTGAAGGAAGAAAGGAGTTGGCTGAGGGGTGAGGTTGCCAAGGCTAGGGAGGCAACGTCGGAGGTGAAGGAAGTAACTTCCGAAGCTCGTCGCCTGGAGGAGTTGCTGAAGTCCGAGGTTCACTCCTTGCGGGCCCTGGTAGAGGACAGCTCTGGATGGCGGGGACGACGTATGGAGGATCTGGAAGAAGCGGCGAGGAGGGCGGTGAAGGTCGTCAGTGCCTCGCCGGTGGGCCACCACGTGAAGAGTCAGGCCGCCTTTGATGTTCTTCTGCAGATGTTGGTTGATGAAAATATCATGGGTCAGGAGAGCATCAGAAGCCCTACGGTTCTTCCCTTCTGTGGTCCTAAGGGACCAGACAGGTTCTTCGATGTTGGGAGCCACTGCCTGGAGGAGATTCCTCCACCAAGATCCTACGCTGGCTGGGGGTATCATCTGTCCCCCCTTCGTAGGAGTCCTGAAGAGGGCCAAACCACTCCTCTTGAGGCCAGATGGCTAGGTCGGAGGGCTCCTTCTGAAGGCCAGCAGCAAGATCAACCAGGGAGCTAGAAGTGACCTGCCTCCGCCCTCGGCTAGTTCCTCAGCCTAATCATTAACACCTTATGTTTTGACGGAATGATCATCGAGGTAGGATGAGGTCTGGCGGTTCCCAGGGTTGTCTGCTGCCTGTGGTCAGGAGAGTAATAGATTAGTCTCAAAGAGGGAGGTTCCCCCAATTTTGAGATCAAAGCTATTACGTTCGGTGTCTAAGTTCTGAAGCCTTGTATTTTCTTTGTTTTTCCTGTACTCATGAGAGAAACATGTAAGGGAACAGAGAAAATAAAATTGTAACAAGTTTTGTCATTAATGAAATGCATATTTTCTTTTCAAAAACTTGTTTTGAATGAATTCTGTTTGTATTTTTTTCCTTCGTGTTTGAAATAGGTAGCATGAGATTTAGAAAAGAGAACAAAAATTCATGAGTGTGAAAGTATAAAATCAATGATAAATTTTAAGTAAAGAAAGGTAAAATTGTCATCCTCGTGCACGATTATAAATCGTCAGACGATAGTGATAAAAATCACTATTCGACCTATCGTCCACGATAGAAAGCTATCGTGGACGATATACGATGGGATGGGTCGAAACGATGCTTCGAGAACCGTGCGCCGCTTCGAGTTCTGAGTCTGTCAGAAGGTGCGGACAGTTCAATTGCGTCCGCGCGCTGATCGAAGAGATCAGACGGTTAGAAGACGAAAGAACACAACTGTTCCCCATAAAAGGCAAACTGAGGGAAAACTAAAGCGTCTTCGTCTTAAAACCCTAAAATAGGAGAATTTCGCCCCATCTGTTGCGAAAATCAAACCATGGGAGGAGGAGAGATTGGGTGAGCCGAGCTGGCCAACCAATTCCACAAGGATACTAGTTATCAGGAGAGTCTCCTGATGGAGCACGAAGTGCTCAACACGACCAGGGGGTATAGGGAAAACCCCAACCTGACGATTATTCCCCCTACAGCTGACTTCCGACCGAACATCCCTTCTGAGGGGGCAGTATGCGTGTACCGGGCACAAGTGGAGTATGGCCTAATGCTACCACCGCAACTGGAGTTCAAGGAGATTTTGAACTCCTTTCAGCTTGTTCCGGCGCAACTTTCCCCCAACGCCATTGCCTACGTGTATTCCTTCCTGAAACTGTTGCAGGCTCAGGGAATACCGTGGACTCTGACGTTGTTCAGAAGCCTGTTTAGTTGGATGGTGGTGCCAGGGTATGGAGGGTGCCTGGCCCTGCGGTCGAATACAAGGAAGGCGATGTTCTCAAGAGCGAATAGTTCTCACTTCGACTGGAGGGACTACTACTTCTTCGTCGGAGGGGATTTGGGGATCCCCTTGACGCCCGGGACGTGCCTCCCTGAGCTCATGGGCGATGCCAAGTGGATGGCCGGGTCAACCACCCTAAAAACCCTAGAGAAGCTGAAGGGGCAGAGCTGGCCCTTGAAAGACTTCCTCAGGCACGTGAGAAACGACGTGTCCCTGCATGCCAAAGCGCTGGGATATTCCGTCCTCAAGGAAGTTGTTCCACCCCCTGGCACGGTCCTGATGAAGAGGGCCAGAAGGGGACAACCCCCTGCCACCCAGCTCAGTAAAGAGATTACTGTGGTGGGGGAGGAAGGAGAGATAGAGGTTCCAGAGCCGGTCTGCGGCGGAACCGCCGTCGCCTGAGGATGCCTTATACGACAAGAAAATTTTGGCCAAGCTGGGGTACACGGGAAAAGAAAAAGGACCCATGCCAGCTGCCAAGCCCTAGCCAATCCCTAAAGGTGCCCAAGGGATTGCCATAGGGGTTGAAGAAAGGAATAAGGCCGACAGAGGCCAAGGAAAGGAGAGGATGGAGGAACCTTGCTTGATGCTAGTTCCCAGGAAGGTTCCCGAAGAGGAAAGGGATCCCTCCGAAGGTACAAACTCCAAGCCCCCATTGAAGAAGGCGAGGAGTGAAAGGGAGGAAGGCTTTGATGCCGAGAAGGGACATGATTGGCAGCGGAGCGTCGAGCCCCCTTACAGCACAAACTTCGTCGGGATCTTTGGAGACGAAGGTACAAGAATGGCGGTGAGGACGAAAGAGGATGACAGAAGATTGACTGTCGTCACCGTGCCTACCGCGAACAAGAGTTCTACCTACCAAGGAGAGGTAGGTCTGGCTCTAGGGAGTGGTCTGGTGTCGAAGGACTTGGAGGAAAAATTAGAGATGTCCTCCATGCCAGACCTCTATTCAGGCATGGCTAACAGGATAGCTATGATAAGGATTCTCTGAAGCCCCCTCTTGTTAGCTCTTGCAGGCTAACCCTTTCTATTGCAGATTCTTGCTCGTTTGCCGCTAGCTTTGAACAGAGCTCTGAGAACAGAAGAGCAAGTGTTGGAACAAGGACTTCAGCTTCATCAAAGAGATGAAGAGATCGAGGCCTTGAAGGTTCAACTCGCAATAAAGTCTTCTCAGTTGGACGCCACTCAGGAGGAGAAGGCTAAGCTGCAAGAGGAGTTTGCAGTGCATAAATCTGCAATGAGTGCACTAAAGGTTGATAATAAGGCTCTGCGGGAGAAGATAGATAAAGTCGTCGGAGACCAGGAGGTCGTTGCTGTGGAGAGGTCTGCGGTGGCTGTGGAAGCCTACAAAACAAGTTTACCTTGTAGAAAAGAAAGATTAGATGGGATCAGGCGAGCCTGAGAAGGATTGGCTTCCACTTTGATCCAAGAGGGCAAAGTTACTGCTGCCGATCTTGGAAAAATGGATCCCTTTCCTTGCATGGCTGTAGATCCAACTTATAAGGAAGAAGGGTTCGACTTGACCGACGATACCATCCATCGGCTTTTCGACCTTTTGGATGGAGTCAGTGAAGGCTAATCTGCTTTCTTATAAAATGATGTAATCCTTCTTGTAATTTTGAAAGTGAATAGAAAGGAAACTTGTTTATCACATACCTATTCATTCCGGTGTATATGAAATGCATGAGTACCTTTGTATGAAGTTTGAGGTATTCTGATTGTAATTCTAAAAAGACCCCTCATAACAAGTGAACAATAATAAAGGACTTTGAACTATATAAAATATTTTCATCTTGAACTTTAAACTTTGCAAGTCCGTATAGGAGAGAACAATAATAAGAGAAATCCCGCCAGAGAGGAGTTTATCTGACCCAATGCCAAAAGGACTTGATTGTCTGAAGCATCGTGGCCGATGTTTGTACTTAAGGCATAGGCTGACCTTGGGGGTTCCCTGAACTTAGTTTAAGAATATACACCTTTGTACACCTGCACAAGAAGGAAGTAGTGATAGTAGTGGAGATCCTGCCTAGGAGGGGTTATCTGACCCAATGCCGAAAGGACTTGATCATCTGAAACATCGTGGCCGATGTTTGTACTTAAGGCAAGGGTTGACCTCCGTTAGAGCAGCAGATTCTAGTGGGAAGCGAAGGCACTCTGCTTAGGGGGGATCTGTATCATGAGTAGATAGCAGGGACTGCCCTAAGGTTACGGGCAGGCCTTCAGATCTTCGGCTAGCCGGATGAGCTTATGGAAGGGTTCCAAATGTAGGTAGGATACCCCGCCTGCCAGGCGTAACTAGGCTTAGTGACCACCGTATATGGAAGTTAGTTATAACAAACCATAGTGTACGAGGTTCGAAGCCTCGGGTACGATAGTTGAGAGTTTTGAGGTTGAAGTCATACCTAAACAATAGATTTTAGGCCGATATGAGTACCTCAATATAAACGTAATAGGTGATTCATCGTTTCAAAAACTCTGAAGTTTGAGATATAATCACCGGGATAGCATAAAGAAATTCAGATATTTTGGAAGAACCTAGATGTATAAAGAATGCTCCGGAATGTAATAAATTCTTGAATGAATTTGTACAAACGACTCCTGTAAGTACAAATAAATTGCTGCCAGGGGTTAGGCGTAGAATTTCTTGAGATCATCTCCACTCCAAGTTCTGGGGAGTTGGGTGCCTTCCGAAGTCATGAGATAGTATGCATTTGGTCCAGCGACCTCACGCACGATGTAAGGGCTTTCCTAGTTAGGTTCAAGCTTAGGAACCCCTAACTTGTTGCTGGCAAGAAGCCGTCGTTTCAGTACCAAGTCTCCTTGAATGAAGTCCCTGGGATTAACTCTGCGATTGAAGTATCTTTCAACCCGGCGTTTATGTTCCAGACGCTTGAGTGCGGCCAATTCTCTATTCTGCTACAAGAGATCCAGATCAATTCGCCGTGAATCATCATTCTCATCCATCCAGGTTTGCCAAGCTTCGAGTTCGAGGTTGGTTGCAGCTTCTACCCTGGGGGAGGAATGCTCCAACTCAACCGGTATGACAGCGTCCATCCCGAATGAGAGGGAGAACCTCGGAGGGAGCCGTATTATAAGCCCAGAGAGCGCCTGGCAACTCCTCTGGCCAACGGGCCTTGGCTCCGTCAAGGCGTTTTTTCAAGATATTCAACATGTTTTTGTTAGCAGCCTCTGCTTGCCCGTTGGTATAAGGATGCCAAACAGATGCATACTTGAGGTTGATCTGATGTTTTTCGCAGAAATCATGGACTCGTTGATTTGCAAACGGGGTATCATTATCTGTGATTATCGTCATAGGTACGCCGTATCTGCAGACGATGTTGGCCCAGAGGAAATTTTCAACATTCTACGCAGTAGGCTGGGTAAGTGGTTTGGCTTCAATCCATTTTGTAAAGTAGTCGACAGCTACCAATATCCACATGTAATTCCTCATGGCCGTAGGCATTGGGCCCAGGAAGTCCAGCCCCCAAATAGCGAAGGGCCAAGACAAATTGATGGGTTTGAGATAGCCTGCTGGTTGCCTTTGCATATCGGCGTAGTATTGGCATTGAGAGCATTTTTCTACGAACGCCTGAGCATCTTTGTGGATATTTGGCCAGAAGAACTCTTGGCGTAGGATTCGCATAACCAAACTTCTGCCACGAGCATAAGTTCTGCATTCCCCTTTGTGCACAGCTTCCATGACTTCTTTAGCTTCCTCTGGTCGCAGGCATTTGGTGAGGGGTTTGGCGTAAGACCTTCTGTAAAGATACCCATTGATGAGGACGTATTTGGCGCAATCAAGCTTGAGCTTCTTCGCCTCCTGTCTGTTATCAGGTTGCGTCCCGTCTCGAAGGTAGTTAAGGATTCTGTCCATCCAGCAGGGCTGATGTTTCTCAGAATGGATCTCCGTGCATTCGAAACTGGGCCTTTCGAATACCTGGATTCGGCGGAGGTCGGGGAGCCCTCCTTTGGCTAGCTGATCTGCCACTTGATTTTCTTCTCTAGGGATGTGCGTCAGAGAGAAATCTTCGAACTGCGAGATCAAGGACTGGGCTTGCTTCAGATACTTTTTCAGAACCTCGTCCTTTGCCTCAAAAATTTTGTTCACCTGGTTGACAACCAACTGGGAGTCGTTGAATACTTGTATGCACTTTACGGCCATACTGAGTGCAAGGCTCAGCCCTGCAATGATAGCTTCATACTCTGCCTAATTGTTTGTAGTCTTGAACTGAAGTGTTACAGCCTAGTGTATGGAGGTTCCCATTGGGCTGGTCAGGAGCATTCCAGCCCCCTGAGATTGCGACCCAGACGCACCATCGACATGTAGGGACCAGAGGTTGGTTTGGCACTTGGTAAGTGGCGGCTCCGAAGTAGAGAGCTCGGCAACAAAATCTGCCAATGCCTGAGCCTTAATTGCTGTCCGTAGGACGTACTTGATGTCGTATTCACCCAGCTCAACAGACCACTTGAGTAGCCTCCCTGAAATCTCAGGAGTATGCAATATCTTCAAGAGCGGTTGATCAGTGACAACCTGGATGGTATGAAACTAGAAGTATGGGCGCAACTTCCTTGCCGCCATTAATAGAGCCAAGGTATGTTTTTCCAACGTGGGGTATCGGCTTTCAACATCTAGGAGTATATGACTGATGTAGAAGATTGGATGGTGTATAATATCGTCCATGAGTACTGCTGAAACTTTAGTGTCAGAGACACCTAAGTAAAGAGACAAGACCGATCCTACTGTTGGCGCCACTAATATTGGAGCCGAGGTAAGATATTTCTTCAGCTTCGAGAAAGCGGTTTTGCAATCACTGGTCCACTGGCCCCCCTTGTTGTTGCGCAGGCATTGAAAGAATGGAGAACACCGGTCACCGGCTTTTGAGATGAATCTACCCAGGCTGTTGATTCGCCCTGCTAGCTTTTCAATCTCTTTCGGCGTGTTTGGAGAGGGCATGCTTAGGATAGCCGATATTTTATCAGGGTTGGCTTCTATTCCCCTGGCCGAAACCAAATAGCTCAAAAACTTTCCTAAGGCTGCGCCGAATGTACACTTGGCAGGATTGAGTTTAAGATTAAACCTCCGAAGTGTGCAAAATGTTTCCCTGAGATCGTTGAGGTATCCCTCTAAAGTTCTGCTTTTGACCAGGATGTCATCAACATAGGCTTCAAGATTCTTCCCTCTTTGTTCTTTGAAAACGGCATCAATCATGCGTTGGTAAGTGGCACTGGCATTTTTGAGACAAAAGGGCATGACATTGTAGCAATATGTGCCGAAATCAGTAATAAAGGCTGTTTTTTCTTCATCTTCTCTGGCCATCTGAATCTGGTGATACCCTGAGAAAGCATCCAGAAAACTCATAAGCTCGTATCCGAAGGTACGATCTATCATAGTATCGATGCGTGGAAGAGGATAGGTGTCTTTGGGGCAGGCCTGATTCAGTGTGCGGAAGTCTACGCATATCCTCCACTTCCCGCTGGCCTTTTTCACCATGACTACGTTGGTGAGCCATTGGGGGTATTGAACCTCCCTGATATAGCCTGCTCCAAGCAATTTATTAATCTCCTCTTTGATGACGTCCTGCCTTTCGCCTACCATCACCCTCTTCTTCTGTGCAATGGGAGATGCAGTACTGGATATGTTCAAATGGTGCTCACAGACTGCCTTGTCCACGCCTGAGACATCTTCTGGAGACCATGCGAAAACATTAATATACTCAGAAAGTAAGGCGACGACATCCGCCTGCTGCTTGTCATTAATTGAGGAGGATATGTTTATAATTTTAGAAGAATCTTCTCCCCCCAAAGTTACATTGATGACCCCCTCTTGTGGTACAACTGGATGAGATTCCCTGGGGTCCAGTTGATCGACGACGAGCTGTGTGGTGATCTGGAAGCATCGGGTGGCTTGTTTGGCGTCTCCTCTGATGGTGACAATGCCGCTAGAGGTGGGGAACTTCGCGCATAGGTGAGGCGTGAAAACCACCATCTCGAAAGAATTAAGAGTTGTTCTTCCCAGGATGGCTTTGTAGCCTGACTTGGCTCTGATGACGGCAAAGTTCACCATGTTCATGGCGTAGCCGTTATCATCACCAAAGGAAACAGGCAAAGTGACGAATCCCAGAGGTTGAACCCTCTCCCCGGAAAAACCGAGTAAGGTGGCTCCAGCACGGAGGAGGTTTACCTCTTTGAGCCCCATCTGGAGGAAGGCAGATTCAAACAGGATGTCAGCTGCGCTTCCGGAGTCGAGAAGTACCCGTCGTACGTCGAAGCCAGCTATGCAGGCAACGACCACAATCGGATTGTTATGCAGATTGCTCTCCTGGGGGAGATCTTCTTGGCAGAAGGTGAGAGGGGATGAAGAATGCTGCTCAGAGATACTGCCTACCTCAGCTTCTTGGCGACGAGCAGTAGCAGGGCCAATACTGAAGATAGCATTGATCGTCCTGGTGGCAGGAGGGTAAGAGCGCCCTGGTTGGCTGGAACCTGGAGACGGTAGGGCTTTATCGGGAGCCCCAGCAACCTCATGGGCCTTCCCTTTCTGGGAAGCAATGAAGGTGGGCGCCATCTGCATGAACTCTTCGAGCTTGCCCTGATTCACCAGTTTGTCGAGCAGAGCTCTGAGGCCTCGACACTTATGGAGCCTGTGCCCATAGTTCCCATGGAACTCACAGTAGTTGTCGGGATCTACGCCGACTGGAGGTGGTGGCTTGGGTCCGGCAGGTCGGACCCAACCTTGTTTAACGACCGCCGCATAGACCTCGGGGAGCGGCCGAGAGAGGAAAAGTTTTTGATGCTGGACCTGTCGAGGCTTTCCTTCATCTCTATCACGGCTTTTGGTCATATGCATCCTCGTGGCCGGAGGTTCGGCTCCCCAATATTTTCTCTTTCTTTTCTCCTGCCTAACTTCAGGGGCGTCTGTGGGAGAGGATTCAACATCCTCGAGAAGCATAAATTGGCTGGCCCTAGCCACCAGTTCTGGGTAACTCCGAGGTTTAGCCAACTGCAGGGATTTGGACAGATCCCCCACTTTGAGTCCCCTCCGGAAGTTGTGCATGACCACTGCAGGGTCTACGTCTTCAGCCTCTACTGCAGCAGCGAAGAAGCGGTTGGTGTAATCCCGGAGACTCTCTCTCTCGCCTTGTTTGATTTTGGCGAGTACCATGTCAGAGACGACCATTCGGGTCCGACCGATGAAACGAGCAATCAGGTCCCATTTCAAATGTTCGTAGGAAGAGATGTGACCTTTGGGCAACTTGATGAACCAGCTGAATGCTGCCCCTTTCATCGTGTTGGCCAGAAGGTAGCATCTAGTGGCTTCGTCCGGCTGATGGAAACGAACTGCAGCCTCGAACCCTTGTACATGTTCACGGGGGTCGGTTACACCCATATAGGCCTCTAGCCTGGGGTGGCTTGAAGTCCTCTGGGATTGGGGCCAGCCGGATGACATCAGAAAAAGGAGCGTTGTCATCCATCGGCCCGAATAAGGGGTCAGGCCCGTGATGAGGGGCCTGGACACCCGGAAAGTGGGGCTCTCTTCTGGCGAGGAAAGGAGGGAAGGCAGGTGGAAGGAAAGCAGGTTGTGGTAATGGATATGGTGGAAGAGAATTCTGGCGAGCCTCTTGGAGGCGAAAAGGGCGTCTGGGCGGTCTGGAAGAACCAGACGTTTGGACGAAAAGTGCTGCGGCTGGGGGCGCTGGAGCAGGAGCCCCAGCAACCGGAGGAGGGGGAGCCGGGACCGCCGCTACCGGCGGAAATAACTCTGGGGCCGCCGCGACCGGCGGAGGTGGAGCAGGGACCGCCGCTATCGGCAGGTGAGGGAGTATTGCACACACCGGTTGTGTCTGCCTGAGAATCACGGCCTGCTGGGCTGTTAGACCGGTGACCAGGTCGGTGAGATTTGCGAGCATCCCTTGAAGTTCTGAGACACGAGTGCCTCTGGAGGAGGAAGCGGATTCAGTGTGGCGCCGAGAAGTTGAGGCCGAAGCCCTGTCGTCCGGCGCTCGGATAGAGGGTTCTCTTGCGTGCATACTGCGGGTAGCAGAGTTAATTCTGCGCGTTCTGGCCACCATCTTCCTGGGGTCTCAATGAAAGCACCAGAAGATGTTGACGTAGGATGTAGGGGATCCCAAGGAACACCGAAAAAGAAAGAGAGTTCCAGGAGACGGCGGTGCGCAGAGGGATAAGCCTGTTAATGGAAACTTAAGGGAGAGAGAGCGAGAGAGTTCAGGGCATCCGGAGCAATACACAAAGATTTAAGGTGGTTCAGGGATGAAATTCCCTACGTCCACCGAGACGATCAGCGAAGAATCACTAATGGAAAGAGGTAGCCGTTAAGGCTAATACAAAGAGCTTACAAGAGGAAGAGAGGGGAAGAAGGAGAAAGAGAGAGCTTTTTTTGTTCTTAAGCTCCTGCTTTACAAGAAGTGATAGAGGAGAGATCCTGCTCTTCCTGGGGCCAGTCCTCTCCCCTTTTTTTTGAAGCCTGTTCCTTGGTATTTGTAGACAACAGATGGTGCAGCTTTACCCTGGTTTTCCGGAGAAAAGGAGGTGGACAAGCTCTGGGTTTGCGCCGCTTGTCAGCCGTCGGAGGAGCCGGAAGCCGCGAAAGGAGGATGATATCTTTTAATATTGGTACTTCTTCTGGGGATCCGTGATGATTGAAGCATGCGGATCCTTGGTTTGTCGGTCTGGAAGAAAGTGTTTTGTACGGGGAACGACGCGGTTGGATCGAGCTGATTGTGACAGGCACCGCTTTGTAACCTCGTGCCCGACGTTACCAAGGATGATCTTGGCTCGTCGTGGACGAGGCTAAGTGAACCCTTGTGGCCGGGGTTAGACCCGGTCAGGAATCTGCAAGAACAGAGGAGTTAGCAAATGAATGAAAGTAACTGGAGGCCAGCCAGGCGCCACGTGTACGACCGGGATGCAGCGCAGGATCCACGTGTTAACAGTATAAGAGAATGAAAATTGAGAGACTAAAATGCAATTTCCCATCAAATGGGATAAGCTCAGTGTTGAGCCGCCTTTCCTTTGCCCTTTTTCTGTGTGCCGCCCGAGCTCTTGGGGAAGAGAAAAAAAGGGAATTTCCTCTCTCTCTCCCTCTCTCGGTTTTCCCTCTTTAGCTCTCTGTTCTTCGCCTAGGTTCTGCCAAGCCAAAGGGAAGCAGCAGTGGCGGCAGCGGCTGCAGCAGCAGCAACAGGAGAGGAGAAGGAGAAAGAATCAGAGAAGGGTTTTTCATGTTCATATTTCTTCTCGTATTTCTCAGCTTTCATCGAGTTATCAACATGACGTATAAGAGGTAGGCAAAAGTTCTAAGTTGTTTATTAAATGAAACTTGTAAATTAATTAATTAATTTAATATAAGTAATTTTATGCGTTATGGTTGAATTAAAAAGCCATGTTCAGTTCAATGTTCGTTTCACAGTTAAATTCATGTTACTGTAATTGTTATTTTTCAGAATACATCGTTAGATGCATTGATTTTTGATTAAGTTGTATGATTAATAAATCAACATCAGAACATGAGATTTACATTTTTTTATGCTAAAGTAAAACTACGAGAATATCAAAGAGCATAATGATGGGTGTTTAATGTATTATTGAGTTGGTTATCAAATTTAAAGGTAAAATGTGATTTGTAGATTTGGAACAACTAAATGTGATTATAAGGAGATTTTAAAGTTTGACAACAAACTAAAAAAGGTTTCTTGTCATGTTTATGTTCCTTCCTATGCTCGAGTTACATGATATAATAACCTGCCAAATTCGGGGATGGTTGTCAAGATGTGTAAACAACTTGCCAAATATCAGGGATGGTTGTATATGTGGCACTTCTCCATTTGCGGGATATAGGGGTTGCCAAGGTTCCTATGTATATGTGATGGTGAAAAGAGGCAGTTAAGGCATAATCCAAGAAACTGGGGCTCGAAAGATAAATGTATAAGAATAAAAAGGATTTGCAGTATATTATTATTATTGCATGTTAATGTAATATCAACATTTATGTTATGATTGTTAAATTGCCATGACTATTTGATATTGATGCTGTTAAGAAAGAATAATATATGTTTGCTTGTAAATAGTTTTTATTTAGCAAGTTAATACTTATTGTCTACTCAGTCCTTGGGTCGGTGGACTGATGCCTTTATTGGCGGTATTGGTGAAGAAAGAGACACACGAAGGGTCTACGAGGACTAAATCATGGGGATTTGTATTTCGGTTTGATTTTTTTCTTGTTATATAAAATCAAATGTATAATATGATCTGTGAATAAATAAACGTGTGTTAAATATGTTTCTTGTAGTTCAGCTTGTTATTTAAATTATATTGTTTCCGCTGCATGTGTTTAACTATTCAATATTGTTAAAATTGATTGATTGATTTTATGTATAATCTCTCTTGTAATTTAAGTTTGTTGTCATGGTGTCCCGAAAGGGGACGCATAGTACCCCAGAGTTTTGTAATCTCCTGGAGGGAGAGATTACTTGATGTGCCTTTGTAATTTTTAATGACAGTCTTGGGCCACACCTTCAAAAACAGATTGTTATTTTTGGATATCTCTGTTCACAAAACTTGAGCTTATTTAGCCACCATGTTTTTCATAATGGTTTTGTTTGCCATCGCATGGGTTATTGTACTCATGTTAGAATGTGTTTTAGTTTGTTAAATGGACTAATGAGTTCTTTGGCTGCTCAGATTTGATGACCTAGCTAGAAGATTTGAGAGACCTGATCGGCGAAACCGCTGGGATTGTCCTCTCTTTGAATTGTTTCCATCTAGAGGTGAAAGATACTCATGAAGGATCTTAACCTTTTAAGCATTGATATTTACTATTTAATATGCTTGTGTTGTCCACATGTAATTTGTTTGCCTAAACGACCGCATAATTGTTTCAATGTTGGTTCAAACTTGAAAGTTACAAGTTATTGTCATTGCATGCTTGCCATTCCACGTCTAGTTGGTTATTATAGATGACTTGCCAGAAAGATTAGGCAATCTTCTGAGATGACTGGTAAGGTGCTGAAACTTTTAAAATGAGCCAATATTTATTGTAATTTTTGCAATAAGGTTTTAGAAATCTAAGACTGACACCATAAACAAATTGAACAAAAACATGTGAAATGTCCTGTAAGAAAAACTCATCGAAGTATCTTGTACCAATTAGAATTGACATATCCCTAATAAATACCTCACGGGTTTATATTTACTTTTCCAATGTTTTATCTATGAAATAGTTGAACAATCAAAATTACAGATTAAGAATGACAAAAGAACTCATAAGTGAATGCACTAATGGGACAGCTATAATAATTTTAATGATCTTGGAAAATTATGAATGAGAAATAACCATTCAATAGGCACAAGACATAACTAATATAACATGGCCATAATAATCTGGCAATAGGCGTAAACCTTGAATCACAAGTGATTAACATGATCACTTTACACCCTTTCATAATATTGCTTTAGATACGTTGAAAATAAAGGGAAAGAAATGAAATTGGTGGATTGATTTTGGAAAGTTTATCTTAGAAAGAAATGATGCTTGGTCGAGATTGTTATGGTGCGGCTAGAACAGCTCACTAAAATTTTGTCCTTTGATGTAGGAAAGTTTAAGAACATTTAGCTTAATTAGGAAAGTTTAAGTTGCTTTGAAGACATTTTTTGCTTTCCTTTTAATTTTACGCCTTTCTATAGTGGCGCTGTAATAAGTTGCTAGCTGCATGATCAATGCACATGAAGCTGTTGATGTAGCAAGTGACTAGTAATAGCTGCCGAGATAATTCTTATCTATGATTGTTAATGTGACAAAGTAGTTTGTCTATGAGGGTGGAAAGAAAAACAACGATAATTGATCCACATCTCTTCTATTCTGCTTTCTTGATATCTAGGTTACTGTTTTTTTTTTTTTTTGATTTGATATGTAACTGTTGAATTTTAATCTTATAGCCATTTAAATTATTGTGATTTTCTAAAACATTTATAACTTGGACATCAATAATCTAAAGACTTTATAATACTAAGTTAACATTCACCTTAAAAGTTGTTTTTCATCACTTCTGCTTCAACTTAATCTCTCCAATCGTGCCCATTACCTCAACAAATTTCTGAAGCTCTACATCTTTTTCTAATCTCCTTTTATTTTTTTCCTACCCCTGGTAATAGATGGAATTGAGCAACCTTCAGCAGCTATTGCAGAGTGTGTATCTTACTTAACTAGGATGGTTGACCCAAAAAGAAAGGATATCCGAGTTCTTCAGCCTACCATTGCGACGCAAAATGTAAGTTTTGTCTAGGCAATTATGAAAAGTATCTTGTTAATCAAATTTCAATAATGAAAAATGAATGAAGTAATGCTACAATTGTTTTACTTATATAGTAGTCAGGAATGCATCTTTTTATTTTGTTTGTACTTGCTTATATTTGTTATACATGTCATATATATATGTTATACATGTTGAATGCAACTAGAGTAGCATTTGTTTGGTGCTATACAGTCACACACGTGTGCGCACGCACACGCATATAGGTTTGGCAGGATGGGTTGGAGGTGGGAGAGGGGTGGTCTGTGTGCGTGCTTGCGTACTCCGTGCATGTGCAACTTGTATGATTGCTCTGAGAAAAAGACAATTAAATATATAAAAGATCTGTCATGGATTTTGAACTTCCATTTTTGACCTTACTATTAGCAACAATTTGTAGGATGCTATCAGCAGGCTTTGCACATGATCTCAGTTTGTGAATTCAGTGATGTAAACCGAAATTCAATTGCACACCAGTTTTGTTTACTGATTGACCTTCTTAACACGCTGAAATTCTGCATTAGAAATTTCTTCCAATCAATTCTTGATTAAGAACCATCATCATCACTACCATCAAATAGCCTTATCCCATCATGGATCCTAAACTATCCTTCAGTCCTACCACAAAAATTTAATTTGAGAGCTGAATATTTCCCAAGAATCATTAGCTATAGAAGTTTCGGTTAAAAAAAAAAAAGGTTTCTGTGATTCATTAGCTACAAAGGCTAGAGCTGATGATTTCCAAGAATGTTTAGTTATTTCTGAAATTCGGTCATAGCCCATATGAATATTTAGTTATTTAGCCTAAGTACAATACTGTTCTGATATAGTTGGCCCACTTATGTTTACTGAACTGCTGCTTTTTGTGTGTTGATAGCTGACCTGGAGTCTTTAGCCATTCTTATAAATGTTTGTGCTGTCTTTTAACTGGAAGCTGGAAACCTTGTCTTCACTGATCAAACTTTGCTTAGCTATCTTTCTATTCATGGGGAGTTTACGTACATAGCAACTTAAAACTTGCTTTTCATATATTTTGAACTTTTTGTTTTCTTAAAAAAACTACTTAAATCTTGCATATATTATTTAAAATCTACTTGAGCTGGCATTTAGTTAGCATTTGTTGAAAATAGTGGTATATATCATTGGATCTTCTAAATTTCAAATTGTGCACTACAAGGAGACCATGTGAGTACATAATTTTATATGAAGGATAGTTTTTAGAATGCAAATCTTATTTAAAAATTAATTCAGTGAACAAAAAAAATGTAAATTTACAGAGAATTTAGTATCCAATGAAATATACAACAATTTTGATGGTGGTTAACAGATGTGGTATGTGGATAATATTTAAGGTTCAAGTGATCTTCGAGTAAATGTGAGGTTTAATATGTGTGAATATGTAGTTAAATTTAATGCGTTATATACACAATTCATCCCCTGTTTATTTGTTGTTTTTGTGATGAAGTAAAATTAAACTAGCTGAAGGATTATCTAGAATGCCATCATTGTTAATAGGGGTAATTCCACTTAGACCCCTAAGGTTTACTTGACTTGTCACGTAAGTTCACAATTTTGAAAACATGCCAGACAGGTCCCCAAAACTTATTGAATAGGTCATTGTGGTTCTTAATATTTATAAAAAGCTTCCAATAAGGTCCAATTAAACATCTTCCATTAAACATTCTGTTAAATCAAAATTTTTTATGTGAAATTACAATTGTACCCCTGAGGTTTACTCGCACGTGTCGCGCCGCCTCACAAGCTTGCACAGGCGTGCGCGTGCAAGTGGCCCCGTGTGCTGCCGTGCGCGCCGGCGATGCTGCGGCAACCCACGGGTGGATCGCGGGCGATGCTGCGGCGACGGGCAGCACACGGACGCCGGTGCGGTGGGTAGCACGCGGACTCCCACGATCGGAAAACCCTTATGGCGGAAATCGGAAATATGGAAGGGTAAGAAGGGTATTTTCATAATTTAATTAGCGTTTAACGGATACCGTCACAGAAGGACCAGAACGACTTATTCAGTAAGTTTTGGGTGTCTAGCATGTTTTCAAAATTGTGGACCTACGTGGCAAGTCGAGTAAACCTCAGGGGCCTAAGTGGAATTATCTCTTATTAATATTTCGAAATGTACATGCAGTATTCATCAAAAAAAGAAAAAAGAAATGCACATGCAGCATACATTTTGGGTCTTCATGACTGGTCATGCTTCAAGCTAACTATTTTATTTGTAGTTGAATGACTTGAAGTCTTTCTAATCGTACAACAATTTTGTAGGCACGAACAGCAGAAGCCAATTCTCTTTATGAGTTGGATAAAGCAACTCAGGTACCTATCGAGATGCACATTATATGTGGTGTTTGATAAAATTGCATTTGTATTAGTTAAGTGATACTTCATTTTCCCTTTTTTAAGGAAGTAATCAATGCCATTATAGAAGCGCAGTCTCAAGATCTTGGAGGAAGTTTGAATAAGATTTCAATTGGTCATCAAATGCCAACCATATCCTTTCCTAAACATTAATACTCATTTTCTCTTGACATTGCATAGAATTTTTATTTTTCCTCAATTCTCTATTTGAGGTCCCTGCTTGAAATTATTCTCGTAGTTTCGATATTATATTGATCCCCCTCACATGTTTGCTCTTGATCACTAACAAATCTTAAGAAAAGCGTCAATCAACGAGCCAGTGAATCATTATCACGGGCATATCTAGCAAGGTGTTTGGGAATTATTTTATATGGTTCTAACTGCTCCCATAGCCAAGTTGTAAGCCTTAATCATCTCTTGCACATAAATTTCCAGAGACGTGTTGGGCTTCCTGAGCTAAGAAGCCTACGACGCACATTCATAAAGTTGACAGGGCAAACTAGCCTGAGTGGTCCGCCGCCTCCTGCTGATGCAGATAGTGCAAAGAGGATGTTTGTGGAATACCTAAACAGGGAAATTAGTGCTGCTTAAGAAAAATATTTCCTCTATATTTCCTACATAGATAAATGAAAATGTTTCTCCTCTGTTGGAGAAATACTTTACTTGTCAAGTGTTGATTTTCGACTATTTGCTTTTAATATTTTTATTATTTTGCTTCTGTTGTTTCATTTTTGAATTAGGTGTAGCTCCTTTTGCGCGAAAGCTTGTTGGAGGCCTTATAGCTTTTACCTTCATCTTCCATCATATCTACTTAGCTATTCAAAAGAGCATTGCAGCTTAATTTTTCGGTCATATGTAACACAGTTTTTGTTATACCTATAAGTTTGATAAATTATCTCCTAAAATTATGTAGTTGATCTCATCTGGTAAGATAAAATCCTAGTTGTTATTGTACCTCCTAAAATGGTACAAGAACTTTTTGCTGCTGATAACCTATGTGATTTATTTCACATTTTTAACCTAAACCCTAAACCCTAAACCCTAAACCCTATCATATTTATCATCACCGAGATGAGCTTAGTAAATGTTTTAGGTTGGACAAGTGGTCCGCTGTGGCGCAAGTTCTTTCCAAGTTCTTGCATGCTAATTATCTGTGTATTTGCGGCCTTGCTATTAATTGGCTGATAAGTTTGTTGATTCATTTACGTTTTCATTTGTTTCTTTTGCTGATGATGTAAAATATATGTGGTGATATTCAGCTAAGGGAAGGGAATTTCAATTCTTATACTTTCTGCTTTGAGAAAATTATGATACATAGTATCCACAATTAGTGTTACTGTATTGTATACCATCAAAAAAAATGTAACTGTATTATATAATAATTTAAAATTTACTTTTTAAGATCTGGAATGCAATATGTATATAAAAAAAATGTAAATAAGTCTGCGTGTTATATATTTCGTTAATGCGCAACAAAATTTTAAAGTTGTCTTTTTAAAATGATAGTCCTTAGACTGAACTTACCACGTCAATGGGTGAGTTATCCAGTGTTGAACGGTTAAAATCTCAAAGGTTCTGTTTGGCAATGAACTAAAAATTATGGTTAAAATTAGTCATCGTTAAAATCTTAAATTTATTTTAAAAAAATTTAAAAAATTATTTTATATCTCATCTCACACAAATTTCAATATTAAACAATCACTTTATTTCACATTCAACGCAATTCTCAATAAATCAATCAATTTTATTTCACATCATACACAATTTTTAATATAACTAACTTACTTTATTTCACATTATACATATTTTTCAAAAATGACTAAAAATTTCAACTATATTTTTTTTTCTTATTACCAAATAGAGCCAAAAGGCTATCTTAGAAGACGTATTGATTCACAAAATCAATTCAAATTTCATATAAAAAAAAAAACTGATTAAATTTGGCAAAACGAAAGAATAACAGAGATTATAAGGCATCTCCAAAAGCAAAAACAAAAAAAAAATCTCAGAAGGCAAGAAAACCTAAAAAATAATTTAACAGCTAAAAAAAAAAAAATCTAAAAAATATCTCCTGCATTGTTCTCCCTCACACTCATACTCAGTATACTTACATACTGTATCGATTACTTGATCAGATAATTAGGAAAGAAGATGGAACATTCTGTTTGGAAGATCACATTTAACAGCTTTAAAAAGAAAAGGCAGACATCAAACAGAACATGCCAAAGGGCTCATTTGTGAAGGGACATTTTACGATAGTTAAGATGGTTATCGAAATCAGTCCGGTTGGAGGGGAACCATTCCGGTCCAATTCCAACAGGACTCGATTTCGTTCCGGTCTGTAATCCAATTCCTGCAACCATTCCGGACTAGGAACCAGTCCCTAGTTATTAGTTTCGGACAGGATCCAGTATTTCTTAACAACACAACTTGATAAAAAATAAATAAAATTACAAATTACAAATAGAAAAATAAAAAACAGAATATATATTTAATCCTCGCAGTTAATGAGGATTTCTTTGTAGTTGCTTCTTCTTCCTTGGAACTAGTTCATGAAGTTCAACTGTTGCTTATAAATTTCTACTTCAAATCAATCATTCAAACATTTTTGCTTGCAGAATGAGGAAGCTGAAAGATTGCTTCCATAACCAACTATTCACTCTTATCATGGAGAGTGCCTATTCTACCACGATCATTAATGCTTAAGCTGCAAGCACCAAGTGCACATAAAACTGCAACTCATTCAAATGCATCGTCGGTTCTTTCGTTGCTCTGGTCCCACTGGCATTGAATTTCCTTTGTTAAAATCATAAGTCAATGAGGATGCATGGAATCTCTTTGCTGTTAATGCTCAAAGAATGTTGAATATCCTCGTCTTCTTTTTAGAGGAGGTGTAAAACCAGTGGATGCATCTAAAGGTCGTGAATGGAAGTTTCTAGAAATATATCCACAAATAAAAGTTCAAATCGAATTAGTAAAAAAGCACACACAAAGGATCACAAGCAAACACTAAGATTTACAAGGTGAGTTATCATAAAATATCTACATACTTGGCCTGCCTCTTTAGGTTGTATACAAATGTTTTGCTATAAAATCACTCCTTTTGCACTGGATTAATGAAATAAACCAAAACTAGACAAAATAGAAAGCTCCATATCTTCTAAGATACCACTTAGAAGCTCTCTTCACTCTAAAATGAAGGAAACACACTCGCCTCCTCTAAATCACAATTTAGAGGGCCTATTCACTCTGAAGTTAAGGAATTAAAAAAGGTAACATTACAAGCAAATCAGATAGATCAAACCTCACACTTCCTACAGTTAAACCTTGCTGCACTTGAGAGGAATGGATGATCAAATGGAAAGCTTAACCACTATATCATAATTAAAGTTTTGTGAACTAAAGAGAATGTTTTTGAAAGTTTTTTCATTAGTCACAACACAATGGGACGAAACAACTATATAAAGTTTCCAAAAAAAATACCATTAAGTTTGAAAGTGTTAAGAAGGAAACTTGAACAACTAGTTAGTTAACTTTGCCGGAAAACAGGATTAGGTCAACCTCGTACAAGCCTGGTATGAACTTAGAATACTAGCCATATTACGTCCCAACATAATTTGAGTCAACTCAGGACCATAGTTTGACCTGAGCTATCTGGGTCGAACTAGCCAATCTTTAATTCGACCTAACCCGAATTTTTAGCAAAACAAGAACCATTGTACTAAGTTGATGTAAGACAACCCAGTTGCAAATCTTGGAGTTTCTAGAGAAAGTCGACTTATTCATATCTTAAGTCAATTTAAACCACAAATAAAGGACAACCTAGAGTGTCTCTGATGCTCAACCATCATCCGGTCCCTCCCCTACCCATCAAGATTAACCTTACACATATTTTACTTAAATAAACCCAAAATATAATAATAAAAATCTAAATCATCTTTAGCTTGCTCAAATGAGTTTATCAATGTGTCTTTATCCCTCAATTATCATCAATCCACACCCATACCATCAACATTAACCTCACAATCTGAAATAAACCCACAATACAGTGATATCAATTTAAATCATCTTCAAGTTGCTCCCTTAACTACCTTGGTGGATCAATGCAAATTATTTAATTATTTTTATTCATTGAGTGTTATTGTTGCCCTAGTCAATTTCTTCATATTCCTAATTTTTATTTATTTTAGTGTCATACCTACTCCTAAACCATCTATTTTGTTTTTAGGATAAAATTAGCACCGCTGTTTGTATAATTGAATATTTGATATAGATGAATGAAAATTTTGAGTTTCAAATAAAAACAGAACTTGTCCAACCAATTCCTACTTGATCCCAGTGGGAACTGGTTTGTTCGATCCCTTAGATAGAACAGTTTAGGAACTAGTCTGTTCAGTGTTGTGAGCGAAACGATTGAACTATTCCTATTGAACCTATTTTAGTTCCAAACTGGTTTTGCTGTTTTGATTCTTTGAACAACAATCTTTCATGACAACTCATAGCACATCGTACCATGACGCCTTACTGGATTAATGCATATTACTCAATTATTTTAATTTATTGAATCATTAGGTTGACTTAGTCAAGTACTTAAGTCTTTTATATTTCTCCCACATATCCTTATTCTAATTTTTATATTAATCTTAATAACAAATCTTCCTTTCTTTAAATTTTTCTTGTATATCATGCTTTGTGGTGGAAAACTCATGCATAAGAAAAAATTATGGAGGACAAGATTTGTTATAAAAATTAATTTAAAAATAAAAATAAAGATAAGTGGGAGAAATATAAAGTGGCCTAATAAAAGTCTAAAAAAGCAGTCTATCGTGCAAAATATATGGCTCTTGAAGATTTATATAAGAAGCTAAATATTAAAGAAGTAGAAAGACACTAAGGAAAGGGATAAAAACTAAAAACTTAACTCAAGCAAAATGAGATCAAAAAGTATTTTTCATGAAAGAACATACAACAACAATCAAGCCTTAATTCCACTAGGTGGGGTCAGTTACATGAATTCTTTATTTCCATTGCGCTCCATCAATTAACAAATTCTTATATAAATCTAAGTAACTAAGATCATTCCTTATGGTTTCTTACCATATTTTCTTTGGTCTCTTCCTCTTCGTATATAAGCAAGATCCAATAACTCAATTTTTTTTTCATGAAAAAACATATCAAACATAAATAGATAAGTTACTTTCAATAGCTTTTCAATGAAGGTTGCGTAAATACAATTAATCTTATTGAACTTAGCATCCCAAAAGAAAATAAAAATTACTCTTATATCTGACATATCAATAAAGTTGAAGTCTGAAAAATTTTAAAGAAGATGAAATATAAAAAAATAATAGAATCAGATGACACCCTAATAGATGTTTGAAAATACTTGAGAGATGGAGTTTCTTGGCTCACTAAATTATTTAATATATTTTAAAAACTAAAAAAATATCAAATAAATAGAAGAAGAATATATTGATATCTATTTACAAAAATAGAGATATATAAAATTATGTCAATTAAAAAAGAATTAAATCAATAAGTCATACTTTAAAATTCTAGAAAAGAGTAATCGAATATAAATTACATCGTGATATTAAGGTATCAGAGAATCAACTTACTATTATGTCAGATAGATCTACTATAAAAGTTCTTCATTTATCGAAAAGTTTAATGAAAAAATATAAGAAAATAAAGGAAAACTTACACTTGATTTCTACTGATTTGAGAAGAGCCTATGATAAAATCTCCAGAAAAAGTATTTTGAATAGTTTTTTAAAAAAAAAGATTTACACTGCTTATATTCAAATTATTAAAGACATGTATAAAAGAGTTGTTACCTGCATTTGGACACAATAAAATTTGACTAAAAATTTTTCTATTACACTTAGATTACACCAAGACTCAGCTTTAAGTTCATATCTTTTTGCTTTGATTATGCTAGTCCTGACTGGACATATCCAAGATGAGGTACTTTAGTGTATACTCTTCGCTAGATGATATTGTCCTTGTTGATAAAACTAAAGGAGCCAAAGCAACAATCAAGCTATAAAGGAATACTTTAGAATCTAAAGATTTTCGTCTTAGTAGATCAAAAACTGAATATATAAAGTGCACATTTAGTCAAAAAGAATTTATATTGGTGACGTGAAAATTGGTGATCAAATTATAGATACCTTCGATCAATCATACAAAATAATGGTGAAACAAATAATAATGTTATTAGCAGAATCTGAGCAGAATAAGTAAAATAAAGAAATACTTCTAGTGTGATGCATGATAGAAAAATTTTATCTAGACTTAAGGGTAAATTTTATAAAATTATAGTAAGATCAGTAATAATATATAACACAGAATGCTGGACTACAAAAAAAAATAGATAAATAAAATAAATGCTACATAATTGAAGATGTTAAGGTGAATGTGTGAGTATACACAAAAGAATATAATGAGAAATGAGTACATCTATGAAAAAGTTGGAGTTGAACCAATTAAGAATAAATTTAGAGATAGTCGGCTTAAATAGTTTAGGCATGTAAATCATAGGACGATTGAAGCTCCAGTTAGGAAAATCGAGTTATTAACTTTTGCTCATATACAAAAGAAAAAGGGAGATTAAAGAAAATATGATAAGAAACTACAAAAAATGATCTTACTCACTTAGACCTAAATAAGAATTTATTAATTGATAGAGCAAAATGAAAACAAAAAATTTATGTAGTCGATCTCATCTAGTGGGATTAAGGCTTTGTGGTTATTATTGAAATTTTTATTTTAGTGTCACACTCCTACATAGTCTATTTTGTCTTTAAAATAACATTAACATCTCTATTTGTAAAGTCTATCATTGAATATTTTATTTCAGATCTTCATGAATAAAAAATGATTTTGAGTGAAATTCAAGAAGTGAATGAAAATTTGAATTTGTGCGAGATTCTATTCTATGAAGGGATTGATATCCTGAGAGACAAAGGCAGAGGCCTTTATTATGTGTTCTAAAAACGTAGTTATCTTTTAAGATAGTACAACAACAACAACAACAACAACCAAGCCTTAATCCTACTAGGTGGGGTCGGCTACATGAAACCTTTATTTCCATTGCGCTCTATCAATTACCAAATTCTTATATAAGTCTAAATAACCAAGATAACTCTATATAGTTTCTTATCATATCTTCTTTGGTCTCCCTCTTCCTCTTGGTACGTGGGCAAGATCCAATAACTCAATTTTTCTAACTGAAGCTTCAATTGGCCTACAATTTATATGTCCAAACCATCTAAGCCGACTTTCTCTAAGTTTATCCTCAATTGGTGCAACACTAACTTTCTTTCAGATATAATCATTTCTCAATTTATCCTTTAGTATATATCCACACATCCACCTTAGCATCCTCATTTCTGCAATATTTATTTTATTTGTATGTTTCCTCTTTGCAGGTCAGCATTCAGCACCATATATCATCGCTGATCTTACTATAGTTTTATAAAATTTACCCTTGATTCTGGATGAGATTTTTTTATCGTACAATACGCTAGAAGCATTACTCCATTTTACCCATCCTGCTTAAATCCTGCTAATAATGTCATTATCTATTCACCATCATTTTGTATGATTGATCCAAACTATCTAAAGCGCTCACTCTTCTTGACAATTTGATCACTAATTGTTACATCTTTAATATAAATATTTCTTTCTGGACTAAATGTGCACTCCATATATTCAGTTTTAGATCTACTGAGATGAAAACCTTTAGATTCTAGAGCATTCCTCCAAAGCTCTAGTTTTGCTTTAGCTCCTTCTTTAATTTTCTCAACAAGGACAATATCATCTGCGAAGAGCATACACCAAGGCACTTCATCTTAGATATGTCCATTCATGACTTCCATAATTAAAGAAAAAAGATACGAACTTAAAGCCGAGCCTTGGTGTAATCCAACTGTAATAGGAAAATCCTTAGTCAAACTTCCTTATGTCCAAACACAGATAACAGCTCCTTCATACATGTCTTTAATAACTTGAATATAAGCAGTGCAAATCCTTTTCTTTTCTAAAACTCTCCAAAAATTTTAGAAAATTTTTTAAGATAATACAAGAATTTTTTTATTCAAAAAATCTAGGTGTCACCGATCCTTTTCCCCATTATCCAGCCTACTTGAGATCAATCTACACTAGTGAAATACACGGCACCATTTTGTAACTCGCTTGATTCTATCCCGAATGATCGCTTGTTTCTATCCCAAATGATCGCTTGTTGAGCCCATTTTCTATGCATGTCCATCAAATCAAGTTTATGCAAGCCAAGCCGCCTTTTCCAGCCACCTTTCCCTTACTCTGATCCACTAGGTGGTCTAGCTCCACCTCCCTGCTGGCTACTGCGCACCTAGTGCCTACTTTTGATCTATTCATGCTCTTGAGCACGCTTCATGTCCTCTAGAGAGAGAGCCGGATGGTTTGCATTGATGTGTCCGAATTGACCACATGTGAAGCAAACTCCACTACCAAATACCAATGTCCCAGTTGACGCCTTTCACATTTGGTACACAAGGAGCTAAATTCTGGTCTTTTATTTAGAGAGGCAAAGACTGAATTTTGTAATTGAACACTAATAAACTTCTGATCTTGGGCAACTTCTTTTGGTGCTAGTCCATTTTTGCCTTGTATGATCCAAACTTTTCTCCAGCAATCAAGCATTCTCCAGCAGTTCTCCAAAATAAGCAAGCTTCCATGCTATCAATAGATACATCTCACAATCCTGCTTGGAATCAGTGCACCTATTGTGACGTCTCGGCTGCACGTCCCGGCTGCCGGTCCCCGACCCCCTCATTACACTTGATCGAGCTACCAGCAATCGAGGCGTCGGAACTAAAACAAAACCAACAACAAATAACCTCCACATATCCTTGCATCATTTATTTCCTTGCAGCAATCCCGCGGTACCTCACACCATGTCCCGTAATCTTTCTTATGCAGTACCTGCCACCAAAAATGGCAGGAGTTTGTTAATACAAACCCAATAAGTAAAACAATGTCCAATATAAGATGAATACAAATATCATCACATAAACAATAATTAAACATATAACACATTATGCAACATACCTACATTCAAAGTATCATCATAATCCCCACATCAGTAATCTCACAAAAATACATAAACTCATACATTATTCTGTTTAGTGATGTGAACTTATCATTTCTATATCCTTTCACCTAGAAGCCTGACAAAAGTTCCTACAGCTTGTTATTCTAGAAGCCTTGTCAGAAGTTGCACTTTACATCGGTGACATCACCCAGCATACACTCCCCGCCCTCATCGCAATAACACATATAGGAAACTTTCCGCTCTCATCGGTTCTTGGCATATAAAAAAAATTCATCAACACCACATCACCTCACAGACCAACAAATCACATGCATTTCCTTGTGTAAAGAAGAAAATACACAGCATCATAACTTAATTTCATAAACACAATAAGTCAACATCAACTTAGGGAAAGAATTACCTACCTTTTATACCGTTTCTACAAAGCTTGAAAATCCTTCACTAGCTTTCCTTTCCTTCCTCTTTCCTCCTCTTTCTTTCTTCTTCTTCTTCTTCTCCTCCTCCTACTGGCTGCAGGCGTTGCAGCCGCTGCTACCGCTGAGCTCGGCGGAACAGACGGACGGACAGAGGGGCGTGACACCGAGCGGAACAGAGAAACAGAGAGGGAGAGGGAGAGAGAGGAAGCTTTTCTTTTCTCTCTCCAGGCGCGGACGACACGCGGAAAAGGCTGGCAGAGGCGGGTTCCCGCGGCTGCCCTTATCTGTTTTGGAACAATTGCATCTTGATCCTCCTATTTCCTTTATCTCATAAATAGGTCCAAAATCTTTCAATCTAAATCAGCTTTAATTTTTTTTTAAATCTCAATTCAAATTTTTGGATGTTACACCTATCTTCTGCAGTTTGTATCAGATTAGGAACATAATGAGCCGGCCTAGAAAACTCATAGGCATCAATGGATAATCCTCCTTGGATCACAACCTCCAAATCAATCATCATCTTGACAAGAACATAATCTAGAAAAATCCACTTTAGAAACACCTCCACAAGCTCCTTTCAAGTAACAGTCTCATGCTACCCCAAGAACGTAGTTCATTTTACACTTTACCACCAAATCTTTAATTCACTATCAAGAAACAAAAACGCGCATGCAACCTATTTGTCCTTTGGACAATCCATACTTTAGAATATTTTCTCAATATGTGCCAGCTAATTCTCAGCAACCTGCAGCCATTCCCTAAAACAGAGATGGTAAAGGATCCTTAAAACAGCTACTTGTATCAGCTAATTATCACTCAAGCTACTAAAGTCAATAGTCGCATCAACACAAGTATACTCTTGATTGTAGCAGTTTCCTTCCCACCTCAAGGAGGATTGTCGATCTCACAGCCATGCCCTGGAATGGATAGTAGCGTGTTCAGCGTGTCTGGATGAGGAACACGCACTGTTCTCGCCACCATGCTTAGAAGTTCAAAGATTGGTGAGGCTCTCACCTTGTGGGCTCCCTCAACGATCAATCTCTTCTATGTTAGCTTATAGAAATCTTAATCATATACCTACCTAAAGCAATAACTCAATAGAGCTAAGAAATTTTCTATGGAAATTGAGAAGAAACAAGCTGGCCCGAGCTCTTTAGCTCAAATTGACCAACTCCAAGAACACAACCATTTGCATAATCAGTGATGGCCTATTCCTCACTCGGCTGATTGGATCTCCAGTAGAAATTCGAGCATAAGTCATTTTCTATGGCATTATGCTGCCGAAATGAATAGTGAATTCAACACTTCACAAAATCTCCAAACCAAAAAGGGCCAAAATCAAAATATAGTTGAAACCTTTCCAAAATCAAGAGGAAGAACATCAAAACACAAACCCAAGTAACGAGAAGGAACTTGGGAATGAAATCTTCAAGGAAACATTTTTGAAATGGATTTTACAAAGGAAGGGCTTCTTCGAAAAAGATCCTATGAGAAGATAGTCTTCACAGAATTTTCGCAGTGAAATTGCAAATAACATAACCTCTGTGAAAGGAACCCAAAATCAAAAGGAAAATATGAAGAAAACTCCTCAAGGGATCTTCAAATAGAATAGAAAAGATTTTGCAATAACCTCTAAAAAGAAATTTTTCGCAGGTAATCTCCGAAAAAAAACTTTTCGTAGATATTTTTTGAGAAAAACTTTTTGCAAATATTCTCTGTCAAGAAACTTTTAGCAGACATCTTCCAAAATGAAATTATCACAGAGGCTCTAAAAAAAACCTTTTGCAAACACCCTTTCAAAGAAAAACTCCTGTCTAAGAGGCAAGCAAAGATTTGCTCAGAGGACAACACCTCAATTCTAACCCCCTCAAATGAAACTCCCAATTCATATTCAGAAACTCTCTTTACATGATCCTTTCACTATGTTGTGTTAAAGTGAACAACTGTATATATAAATGACTCCAAGCCAAAGCATAAATTCCATGTCACTAAACACTCCTCATAGCATACAGTTGGTTGCTTCGTCTATAAATCCCCATGCCATATATCCCAAGAGGAGTCATAGCAATCATGAGCATCTCTGTCAAACTTTCTCAATTATCCGAGCACTACAATGAAGTAATCCCAAGTTTGCACTCCAAATTAAAAAACCCTCTCTAGTAGGTTTCCTTTTCCAAAGTTCAAACACAAAGAAGCTCAAAATCAATAATTTAACACTAAAGAAGGGGTTAAGACAAAACTTACATTATGAAGAAATAATTTAAAAGTCTAAATATTTTCATCCTAATAAATAAAAAGCTGGATATACGGAATACACATTTAGTCAAGAAATAAGCACTTGCATTGACAATGCCACAATTGGTAAGCAAATTATCAGAAAAAGTGAGTACTTTAGATAATATAGATCAATCAAAAAAAATAATAATGAAATAGAAAGTGATATCATTACTAGAATCCAAATAGAATGAATAAAATAGAGAAATGTATTTGTTTATTGTGTGATACTCAAAAAGATAATTGTGTGATACTCAAATAAATAAGTAATTATACACAAAAAAATAAAATGAGAAATGAATATATCCGTAAGAAGGATGGAGCAGCCTCAATTGAGAATAAACTCAAAAAGAATCAGCTTAAATGATTTGGATATATAAATCATAAGCCGATAGAAACTTCAGTAAAGAAAATTGAATTATTGAGTCTTGTCTATGCAAAAAGAGAAAAATGAAGACCAAAAAAGATGACAAAAAACTATAAGAAATGATCTTGCATACTTTAAGTTAAATAAAAATTTATTATTTGATACAGTGCAATAGAAATAAAGGTTCATGTAGCCAACCCTACTTAGTAGGATAAAGGCATGGTGGTGGTTGTTGTTATTATAAGTAAAGTCTAAAATATCATTTAATTAATTGGAATCTCATAAAGAACAGCATAAATATGTAGCCTTCATATTGAATTTAAAATAAAACATTCAGGCTATCTTGTATTGATGTGATTAATATAAGATTTAGTTTTATTAAATAACAATATGTTCAAAATTAGAATCGAACCAAATGGTAAAATAATTATTGTTATTACAAAATTAGAATATCCCAAAAAAAAGAAAAGTTTGGTAAATAAGTTCAATGGTAAAACTTAACATTTTTTTAAAATTATGATGTGCTTTATATAGAAAGAAAAACAATAATTAAGTTCAAGTTTGAACTAATCAAATGATCTAATATAAATCTACATATTCAAATTTGAACTGACGAATAGTCCAACCTTACAATAAGGCAGCCCAATCTTGCGAACAAGCGGTTCTATCCATATGCAAAATGAAATCAACAAATAGGCTCTATTCCAAATTAAGTAAATTCAATTTCAGATTTGTTCAAATGGTTTGAAATTTAAATTTTGAAGTTTGAATTTTAATCTCTTCATGAGACTATAAATAAACCCAAATTTGTTTATGCACATCAAGGATAAAACATTTAAAATATCATATGTTATTTAACCTACTCGATCTTTGATGCCTATTCTCTCATCGATTGCACATTGAGCTCGAACTAGCAAATCATTCTCTCTCAAGGAAAAAAGAAAGCCTTCATGTGATTTACTTGTTCCTAAACTCCTAATTTTGTGCGTCATACTGTGCAACAAAGTGTATTTTTCTTGTCTTCTTAATTTTGCAACAATGCTATTCTTTGGTTATCATTTCCTAGAAGGAGAGATCTAATGATAGAGGCATCTTTGACTTCATCTATAAAGAACAGATTGCAAAGACATCTCTAATTCACCTATAAAGGTAAGTTTGGAAAGGCATCTCCTAATCTCCATCACCTGCAAATAAGGGAATGTAAAGGTTTCTCTGCATCCTTTGCAAAGAAGATGCATAGGTTTCCCAAACTACTATGAAGGAAAGATTGGGTAGCACGGTCCAAGGGTTGTGGAGCCCTAGGAGTGGAGTAGGATTTTTGGCCGAACCACCTAAAAATCACTTGTGTACTATTATATTTCAAGCTTTGCATTGCTACTTGCATACTCAATTTTTATACCAGAGTTTTCAGATCCACATGAACATACCTCATTCACCTCCCTGGGCATGCCTAGGGCCTTATATTTAATTCTATTTATGATGTCCTCATTTATATTGCTTTGGATGAGAGAACTGAGATACCTAAACGGTCAAATAGGAATTGTTTTCCATCTACGATCATAATTGATTATGAATTATTCATTCAAGGTCTACTAAAATTAAACATCATATATTTATGCATTTCAAGACAAGCCAAAAAAATTCTACTTCCCAAATACACCCTAATAGTCGCACAATTAAATAGCTTCCACTATTGATCATCCAGGAATAAATCAGAATTTATTTTCTTAATTGATGAGATGCTCAGTTTCTTCAGTTGGTCAACATCTTCCTAGTTTTTAAAATCCCATCAAAAAGATTAGTCAACCAGATATCCTTTATTTCCACAACTTCCAAACCTTGGTATCACATCTTATCTTAAAGATTTACTTATGTGTTTTAAGGCCAACTCTATTTTCTTGTTTTGAATAAACATAATATACTTCAGTAGCTTTATAATAGTTGTTCTAAAGAACTATCAGATTTGAATCTCCCATTAAATATTTTTTCAAAAAAAAATGAAGTTTATCTCCACAGTTAAGACATGTAATTTTCACAAAAGTTTCTAGATTTTTCATATGTTATCTTAGGATTTTTGAATATACCATTCTAACTGCCCATGGTGCCCAACCTACTACAAACTCATCAAAAGTTGAACTTTGTTAACCACCATATTGGCAATTATAGTTTCTTTATACTTAGCATATGTCTCACCATTAGTTACTTTTTGTCATTCTTTACATTAGAGTTTCCTTTTTTATGATTTTTTGAATATCCTCACTCCAACAGATCTCCTTACCCCGCAACTGACTTATTTCTACATTTTCCAAGAACTTTTTTAGGATCATTTTAATAAAATTTTACATTTTTTCCAAAATAGGTTTGGATTAAGTTTTGAGTTGCAACTTGCTTCTTGTAGTAACATTTCTTTGAAAGAACAATAGTGTTTCAGTTCCACATCTTATTCTGAAAACTCTCTTTCATATTCTCTGGTTTCTACAAAATCAAGTCCATAACAACAACACTAAACATCTCCTAGAATGCCTTTAAATAGGATATCCACTTATGGCAATTATGTTCTTGATTTATAATTATAAGCTTTCTATTACCAAATTATATACAACAATGGCAACAACCAAGTCTTTATTCCACTAGGTGGGGTAGGTTACATGGATCCTTTGTTTCAATTGCACTTTATTAAATAAGAGCTCCTCATTTAGCTCCAAGTATGCAAGATCATTCCTTTTACTTTCCTGTCATGTCTTTTTTAACCTTCTCCTTTATCTTTTTATAAAGGCAAGATTCAATAACCCAACTCTATCAATCAAGAGCTCCTTATATGTTTCTACAACCAAATCAAATGCTATTGCAAAATCAAGTATAGATTCACTCAACTAGTCTTTATCTCCATACCGCAACCTCAATGTATCCTCTCTTAGCCTATCCTATAACCTAAATGCTGAGTTAGATCATCCACAATAACATTTTTTTCATTTTGCAAGTATTGTTGTAATGGATTATTCATCTCTCCCTAAAATAGGTTAATCAATACTTCTAACCCAACTTATGGAGTATACACACAAATTACATTCTATATATTTTTGTAATAATTATTTTAATAAAAGATCAACCTATCCCCATCTCTATTCATCCCAACAACATTATTTTTTATAACTTTATCTACTACAATCTTTACTCCATTTAATCTATTCAACCAAAAAAAAATATTTTACAAGTTTCTCCATTGTCTTTTGATTTTTCTCCTTTCCTCTTATTTTCCTAAACATGCTATATAAATTTGTTTTCCCCTAATCACAGAATTAACTAGTTTTCCAGTTTTTCCATTTAAAACTGATAAATGGCATGCAGAAAACTTGTCAGAAGACTTAACATACATTTTATATTATGTTCACTCTCTCTCATATAAGTCTGATGCTGATTCTGTATTAGTTTAATTGGCTTTCATTCGGCTTTATGATGGTCAAAGTACATATTACTTTTTTTCATTCTACTTTATGATGGCCAACATTCATTTTACCTGCAAGCTTCAACAACACTTGCTCACTTCTCACCACAATCGGGTTAGGATATGGTGTATTACTAGGGATATGTCCATGCCAAACCTTGCCTACTTCCAACCACAACTGGGCTAAGTGGTGGTGCATTGCTCACTGGGAACCCCCTAGAATTATGACAAATCAAATTGGCATTCATTTCATCAGCTACGATATGCTATCAAAACATCAATCCTCCACCTTTCTCATCTAGGCATGGATCCAGTAATACCGTTTATGGCTTTTAGTTTGTAGCCCTCCAAAATGAAAGCTTTTCTAACAGCCCTTTTGTTAGTCATAACCAACAAATCCACGTATATGAACTAGCATAATAGCAAGAGGCTGAACTGAAGCTGGAAAATTCTGTATTAAGGTGGAACATGTACGTTATCTGTTTGGATACTTACAAGGAAAAAATAGGCACGTCCTACAGGATTCAACAGCTAGATTAACCACCAACAAGAACTTCGAGTCTGACAATAGTTTGCTGAAAAATGATGCTGACATTGATACATGAAATTGCTGGCTGTGCATGATTTCAGTAGACACGATATCAAATTTCACATGAATCCTCTACCACAAGAAGATTTTGAACAAATAAAAACCTGGGTAATTTAACAGTTCTCAGGCAGTATCAACCAAACATCATGATCAGGTGAAGCAGGTCATGACATTTTGATCATGGTGGAAAATGACCATTAGAAATGAAACCAACCGAACTATCACAATTGAGTGACTGCTTAATTTACTGCCAGAAAGAGGACAACCTGCACAGATTTGGATGGCTCCTCAAGAGAAACTTGCATTATAAAAAATCCCAAACTGGAATAGTGTAATGGCCTTGGTCACCTCCCTGGGGTCCCAGCTGGGAACTACTTGCAACAAATTGTAGGGCATGCATATCAGGAGCCTGCAAAAGTCCAATTTTTATAAAAAGTAAACAAGATTTGAAAGAATAGGAACCTACATGCAAACCACATAAAACTAATCTATTGACGTTACCATTGTAATTTAAATTGCATTGTACGGAGTAAAAACAGGCAAAAAAATAATAATTGCACACTTCTATATCCAATGTAACAGTTTTGTTACAACTACTGAATTTTGTACATCACATCAGTAAAAGGACAGTTTAAAGTCTCTCCAGAGTGAAATGAAACATGTGCACAGATTAAACCGTCTTGAAAGCATTAAGACAAAAAGGTAGAACTATGCTATCAACCTCTTACACTTCCCAAAGGACCACAGTGGCTTTGAAATGCAATATCATGCACCGTAGTTACGATTAATGGTCCAAAGTTTTGCACAATTGGCCCGCATCAGCTTATGTAACTCACAGAAAGAATGATACCTGGACTAAGTGAGGATCACCAGGGAATGGTGACTGTTGTAACACAGGAGCTGAAGATTCCTAAATGGTTATTTCAATGTAAGTTAGCTAGGGATTAACACCAAATATTTCCATAAATTAAATGATTATCTGATTCTTACATGAGTAAACTGAGGTGTTGCATGAAAGCTATGGAAGGACCCAAGTCCAAATTGATGACCAGGAATATAGGACCCCTGCAGAGTTAAAATCATTCTTTTATCTCAAACAGGAATAAAACTCAACTTATCAGTTTTTAAAGCTTTGCCCAAGTGATACCTGGACCGATTGACTTTGGTGGAAGAATTGATTTGAAGAATCCCTTGCATGGGCATTGATCTCAGTAGATCCGACAGGTAGATCAGTAGTTTCCACTAAAACTTCTGTAGCATCAGATTTTCCTGAAATTGACAGAAAAAGGAGAAATAAATAAATTAATGTGAAATGCAAGTAAATAACATAAGCATGATCACAGAGACAACCTTTATGCCCCTTGTATCGTTTATTCATCTCTATCCCAGTTTGATGCCTACGGCGACCAGTACCATCCTTTTTTTTCCCACTTAACCTCCTTGATTCACTATTGCTCTCATGATCTATGCTTTCGCTGTGCATCTGACTCTGTGATTGAGCTTTGGAAGCAGTGGTCATTGGAGGTTTTTCAAGCAGCTTTTTATGAATTATACGTTCAACCTGTTCCAAAATCCGAAGCGACTGTCCTTCCATGAACGCATAGGCATCATTACTTTCAGCAGCCTTTGCTGCAAGTTTATATAAAATGAGGCATAATGAGCTATAACGGGTTGATAGAGAAGATTGCATCTCATTATTATGAGTTGATATCTGATCATCCCTAACAGGCCCAGATTTAGCATCCTTTCTCCACCGTTTCAAGAAATACTGTGCTGAAAGCTCTTTGACGTTTCTACAATCAAGTACCCTTAATGCATGACAACACTGTATACCAATAAACTCAAACTTCTTGCAGCTACAAAAAATGGAACCATCTGACGCATCATATCTGACAAAATACACCTTAGATTTATCCTTAACCACTTCATACTCAGACACAGATGTCATCTCCCCACAACTGTAGACCATGCAATCCGGGATAAGCTCAAACTCCATTCTGAACATCTCAAAAGCTGCAGGTGTGTATACATTTGCAGCTTTCCACAGCAACCTGATATTGAACGCCCTTGATGAGACTTGATTAGCTATATAATCAGCTTCTTGCTCCATGTATCTTTGTTCTTTCAGGAACTCCTCATACTTCTTAAGTAATTGTAAGAGATCTAGTTCTGGCCTCAGATAGCCTTTCAAAACAATATTCAAACTCTCTCTTTGTAAAGTGTTTTGTATGTCTCCATAAAATAGTTCTTGAACATAAGGCAAGGCCCATTTCTTCCTCTCCTCATATAACTTGGCCATCCAGTCATTATCTTTCAATCCATATTTTTCTAACATGCATGCCCATGCAGTCAAGAAATCTTCCTCCTCCTCAAACTGAAAAATGCACTGGCTAAAATCTTGTGAAAAAGCTTCAGTGCTTTGTACAACCTCACTTAAGATCTTCAAAGCGCTTAAATATATATGCCAAACACAATAACGATGAACTGTTCCAGGCCAAACAGCAGCTATGGCATCACCAATGGCAGAGCATTCTCCAGTCAAAACTGTCATAGGTTGTTTACCTGACATAGCAGTATTAAAAGTATCGAACAACCACTTTAAAGACTCTACACTATCATCATATAATACTGCTGTACCAAAGATAATAGTTTGCTTATGGTGATTAACCCCAATAAACTGAACAAAGGGTCTTTCATGGTCAGCATCTTTATAAGTTGTGTCAAAACAAACAACATCACCAAAATGTTGATAGTTCATCATTGAATTTATATCTGCCCAAAAACAATTTGTAAGCTGATCATCTTCATCAACTTGTATTGCATAAAAAAAGGATGAATTCTCGCCCTTCATTTTCTGCAAGTACTCTACCATAATTCCAGCATCTCCCAGCTGCATCTTCTTCATATGTTTTGACCTTAGATAATTTTTGTAATCAGCAGGAATCAGTTTAGTTCTGCAAGAACTACCAGACTGAAGTTTAGTTAAAAACTTCTGCGACTTGAACATCTGAATATCTAATGGTGCTGCAAGCTCATGATTATGCTCTGACACAAACTCGCTTACACAATATCTACCGTTAGAGGTAAGTTTAATAGCCAAACGGGCAGGACAGCCAGTTCTTGTCTCTGGCCTTGGTTTCTTTGTCTCATTTCCACAACCTTTGGGACGGAACCCCTCTTTTGAGCATACATAAACCCTTAACCGGGTAACACTTCTGGCTGTTTTATCCCACCATCCCTTCCGAACATTGAAACCAATATTTCCAGCATACCTAACATAAAACTCGAATGCTTTTTCTTCATTAGGGAAAACCATGCCAATTGTTGGTTCTTCTACTACACCATTGACTTCTCTTATTGGTTGTTTGGGATTTCTTGCTACAACTCTACCCTGCTTTACAAGAGACTGAAATTAATGGGATAAATGAGCTGTAAGACATCAGAGTTGTGCTAAATCAATTTATAGCTACATTAATTTAGATGAATATTTCAACGCCTAACAAGAAATAGACTTCATATTCCATCCATGATCCTCATACAGGATTCTTCTAGAAAACAATTAAAAAAATAAAACAAAGAAAACATAAAATAGGCAAACCTTGTCATTGGAATATGGAAGAAAAACTATGTGCTTACAGCATTAACAGAATGAACAAAACCTTAATAACAAAATCTAAACAAACCATTTAGTATTCATAGCTTGACAATCTCAAAATATAAAAAAAGTGAGATGTTAAGAGATTTTAGCTATTTCTCCATGACTATTTGCATCTTGAACTTCAACATCCTAGCAGAACAAGAACATAATTCGAGGATTTACACACAGTTTGATTATTATAACCCATACATAGTAATGAAAGATTTAAAATCCTCACAGAAATTTGACAGCTCGCAGAAGCCAGTAGCAAAATAATAACCAAAATGCCTTCAAAAAGCTAATGTTGTAGTTAAATAAAGATAATTGGTGGAACCAAAAAATCTAAAAAAAGGATTTTAAATATTTTAATTACTAAAAGAGGATGATAATCTATGTAAATTTTAAATATTAGTATTTACCTTTATTATAGTTTGAATATTTGAGAATTTAGAAATTTAGTTATTATTTGATATCTATGATTGTTAGTAATTATCCCTTCTATTTTATCAGCAATTATTTTCTCTGAGTGACATGAATTGAATAAAATACCACTAGTTTGTCCTAGTTCTTCCCTACTCCCCTTTCTTCAAGCAAATTTCCCTTTATTCTAGTCTTTTCCCCTTTCCTCTTACATAAATTTAGTATCAAAGCAATTGTGTTCTACATCAATTTGGTAGAGCATAAGTTTAGAGCTTCTTGTCATAGACTTAACCTTTTTAAGTATTGTGAGACCTCAGCTTCCCAACTCTGCCCATTGCGGACTAAGCTAAATCATCCCTCTTTAGTTGAATTATTTTGACACATCACAAATAGTTCTCTATGAGCATGCCATCGATTGAATGACTTCAATATGCGATGCAGGTACAACGTGTGAGCGGTCAAACAATATAAGTACAGTGATTGTCTTATGTATATATGCAATTAGATCTCCTTACAGAGTTCAGAGAAAACTAACTTGAGTTCGATAAAATCAAGTAAAATTAATTTTGTAGTCAGTTTAAAGAGTTTTCTGGTGATAATATTATGATAAATTATATATACAAGAATACTGCATGCATGAAAATAGAATTCCACAAGAATTTGAAGAATGTAGAAAATGTACACAATATAGTCTACCGAGTGTATACAATCGATTTAATAAAGTGACAATACTATAAAAATATGAACGACATAAAAAATACATCACGATAAATATTTGGCTAGTTTTGGTAATACAAAAGAAAGAGAAGCATAAAATGAGAAACACAATCATGATGCAAGAAAATAAGAATAAAGAAAATGATCGATTACAAAAAGAACAAAATAAAATATAAAAAGTAATATAGAGATACGGGATGGCGACGAGTGAGTGGTCAGTCCTTTGACTGTTTCCTAAGGCCGGGATGCCTTGAGTCCTTCCGTGGCGTTAGGGTGTTGCTAGAAATATTCTCCACAGTAGTACGAACTCAACATTCGAAAAATTACTGAAATCGGACTTTTGGATCTCCCAAATGGCCTCCGAAAATTTTATTTATAGAGAAGGGAAAGGAAGGTCGCTGGCGATCAACCTCGCAGTCAACCGGCGAAAAATACGAAGCAAAACAGGGACGAACCGAAGAAATGGGTGACCAAGCTCGGGTCGGGCGGTGCGTGTTGCGCATCAGGCCACGCAATCGTCACGAGCCCGTGCACTCATGCGCGTGCTGCGCGATCGCTGCCCGTGCACTGACAGCGCTATTGCGGGCCTACGCGGATCAACGTGGGTCAACAAGCCCGCACCCACCCCTTTCCTTTTCTTTCATTTTTTCTCTTTTTTTTTCAATTTTTGCACTTTTTTCTTTCTTTTTTTTTAAATATATAAAACAAAAGAATTTTATATAATATATGAAAAATACACAATTAGTATGCCATACAAGATTCCTGATTAACACTTGTGTTTTCATTATCGCGGGCAATATCGAGAATGTCCTGCATCAATATGTGATATAATAGCTGTACAGGAGCTTCTATCCAAAAATAAAAATTGAATAAGACCATGTCTTCAATTGAGTTACTTCGATACATCCCGAACAGATTGTTTAAAAGTAAATCATCTATTGAATTACTTACAATGTGTCATCTAACAGAGGGAAAGTGGTAAGACAAGGCTAATATGAAGAGAGAACACAACTCAAGAAGCTAGCGAGGGAATGACACAAGAGCACTTGAAATTCTAAACTTCACTCACTTATTGGATGTTTACAACTTATAAATATAAGGTTGTGCCTTGATTATGATTTTCCTCTCCAAGAAAGCACAGACTAGACACTTCTAGAAATTACATTGCATTTGTGTCAGACAAACCTTAGGACACATACATGGAGGGATATAATGTCAAACACATTATATGTCATGTCTTAATAAAATAATATTTAAGAAAACTAAATGACACTTATTGGACATGTGAGGACACTTTGTAACTCTTTGAGACACTTCTAAGATACATCTAGGACACTCCTGAGATCCGAAACACTTGCAACACTTTAAGACACTTCTGAGACACATTTAGAACACTCCTGAGATCCGGAACACTTCAAAGAGCTTTTATAACACTTCCTAGAGCTTCTAGAACACTTCTATAACACCTATAGTACATAGGAAGATATATTTAATATTAATATTAAATTTGTTTATTAATACTATATTTTTTATTAATACGAAACATAAAGCTAAAATATACCAAACTTTTACCTCTTTTTATTCATTTTATTAATACTTATAATTTTTTATTATTGTTAAGATTTTATCTGATAAAACTAAAAGCTTACGTCTTTTATTATTATTAAATTTTTACTTAATATACGACAAAATCCTAAGCTAACCTCAATTCTTATGAAAATGAACAAATTGCAAAAAATTTGAAACTCTAGCTCTGCCTCTGCCCTTCTCTCCTCTTCAAAGTTGAGGAACTCTCACTTCCTCTTATTGTCGTGCTCGTAGTAGTTGTCTTAGCAAATAAAATCGCATTTTTTCTTATTCTCCCACTCTTTTTGCAAAGTGAACCTAAGATCTACATCCCAACACTCCTCTACACCAACAAGGTTCCTTCTTGAGTTTTCATCATGATCTTATATACTCTTTTGCTATTCACAAGTTGTTCAAACTCTAAAAATTACATTTATTTTATGATTTATGTATTTTCTTAAATATCAATTATTTCTTTTATTATTATAATATTTGAGGTTCTGTACTATATTCATGTCCAATATTTAAAAAATAGTTGTGTCGCTATGTCGCATCATGTCTTATCTCTGTGTTCCCGTATTGTATCCATACTTCATAGTACACAGTGTACATTTAAAATCCAAATATTGGGAGGAACATTCTAAAATCCTCTAAGAATATTTCGAGAATATGATATAAGATATCTATGTAGAGAATATTATGGAATTGTAGAAGATGGGGAGCCACCTTGCCTTCTACTCCAAGGAGTTGTGCCACTCCTACTAAGTTCATGACAACCCCCACTTATTTAGTGACACCCTTGTTGTTTTGTATTGTTGAAGTTCCTCTTGGAACTACAAGTCCTCCCTTGTTTCCCAAATTACCTTAAACTCAAGTAATCCCCTCCACAGTTCCATTTGATGAGATATTGGGTGCTTGGTTGCATTCTTCTTCGCCGCTCCACTCTTCATATGATCACCTCTTCAACCTGCTTGTCGAACAACTTGGTAACAACCAGTGGTGCTCTTTGAGATATATATTTGGCTAGGTCCAGTTCTACCTTGACAGTCTGTCTATATGGAAGACCAGTTGAAACATTTCCTATTAGAAAGGTCAAAGCAATATGAAACCTTTTCTGCTTAGCGATTACCTTAAATGGCCCTAGTACCTTAAAATCAAGCCTTTGTGCACTCCTCAGAAGCTTTGAACCATCGGGACAAGAGTTTTTACAAGATATTTTTTTGATAGCTAGCTTTTACAAGACAAGCCATAATGAACTCTTAAGGCCTTCTCTTGGAGTCGTCTCTTTTTTTTTTTTGCCTTTGTGCTGTCTCTAAATAAGATCACTCTAGGTAGGTCTGTCCTTCCCATGACTTAGCCATTTAAATTTCTACAAGGCTCCGTCTTCAAGGATAACTCAAGCTATACTGGACTTGATTCAGGGGGGGATATCATGCTAGGTATGTCACATAGCATGTCCTAATAAAGGAATATTTTAAAAACATAAGCACCTCTTGGACGTGTAGGGACACTTCAAGACACCTAAAGATACATCCGGCACATGAGATACTTTTGGGGCATTTCTAAGATACTTTTAGAACACTTATAAATATGGTAAACTCATTACAAGTTTTGCTCTATATCTAAACTACAAAATTGCAACTAATTTATTCTTTAGTTAAGTAATAAAAGAATAAAACTGTCCCTCTTTTGTTCTTTAACTAAGTAATTCTCCTAAACTAAAAATCCTAAGTCCTTGCCCCGCCCACAGCCTTAGAAACGATTAGATTCAGCGCTAAACCCTAATCCCACCTCCCTTCTCTCCTCCTCAATGCCAATGGGGATTCTCCTCCAATACTGTTGAATTCACGTTGGCACTCGCACAATAGAAACATGGCCATCTCCATGGCTACTCTCTGCCTAGCAAAAAGTACAAGCTGCTAAACCCTAGCTCTACTTCCTATTTTCCTCAACACTAACAATGTCTCTTCTTTTACTCCTAAGGCCTTCTATGCTACTCGCTGTGGCTCTTTCTGAGCTCACAAGTTGCCCCGTCCTTCTTGCGGCCCTTTTCACTCTCACAGTCACGACTCTACTCCATACGCTTGTGACTCTTCTCCTCACATGGGACTCCATTTCTCCCACTTAGTTCTCCACCTCAACATTTTGTAAAATTCATTTTTTATTTTTTTTGCAACTTGCTCAATTTCTTTTCTTCTCCTTTATCTACTAGTCACTTTCATTGTTAAGTTCTAGTTTGAATGTTACTATTGATGTTTAAATGCTTACTTTTATTATATTTTTTTCAACAATATGAATTGTTGATTGTTACATCTTATTAAACATATATTTTTTGTCATTATAATATTTGATCTGTCATGCTATATCAATGTCCTATATTTTAGAAAGTCGCATTGCCATGTCCCGTAGTGACTAGCATAAGGGTGGTGACACCAAGTTCTCAATTCATCTACTTTCTTGACAAAATAAAGAATACTGCCTCTCTCGTCAAGTTAATAGCTCTCAAGATCATCCTTTGCATCACTAACTTCATCGTCAAAATGATGAATCAAAATACGACCTTTCTTCTTGCATTATGGCACACTCATGCTAAAGGAATCAAAATAAAGACTCTCCATATAATCAGGGCTGACCTCAAGGGTCATCCTCTTTGCTTGAGAGCGCATAAATATGCGGAATTCCAAATCTACTTGACTCAACTATGCCGTTCCTTTGAAGGTTGTGAGTATCCAAAACACTTTCATATGGAGTTGAACTCACTAAACATAACCACCTCCTGCTTGTAGGGAGTCATATTGGGTTCTAGATACTATCTAGCTGGCCTACCATTCCCAGATGATCATTTTGCATTTTCTATTTTAGTCATTTACTTTACAAGGAAGGGTATCATCTATCCATGCTCTTGAAGCATGATAAAAATTGTCTACTCTCTTTGGTGCAGGTTCATTAACACACGTCCTTGTAGTTAGGTAAGAGTCATAGTAGTCATAACCCCTAGTAATTGTACTCATTGTAGAGACCATAATTATCGTAATAGTCCAATCCACTGCAAGTTGGAGATTCTCACTTTAGAGGTACGATGGTCAGTTTGACATGAGCCAATGGTAGGTAAATCGAACACCAAGTGGTTGCAGGTATAACCTCCCTCTCAACTTATGTCTTTCAATCCTCTTATATAATTATACTGGAAAAGACGATAATTTTCACTCCTAAAATTATGATACAGGTGATTAATCCAATATGAAAAACTAGTCCCTATATGTCATGCTATGAAAACAAGAATGAAAATGCAAGTAAATGCATAAAAATAACTAAGTATGACTGGGTAACACAAATGCAAAACAAAGAGTTTCAATACCAATATGATGCAACAAGAGGGCCACTTGATGTGATCCTCGAACTACTAAAATGTTGATGCTTATGTTGTGTTGCTTAGATGGGTTTCAATTCGGAAGAGTTCAGGTTGAAAGCCCAAAGTTGCGTAGTCTATTGTTCCTGGTGGTAAATGTTTTGGCCACTAGAAAAAGACTGGCAATGGAGGAGATGGTCTATTGGTTTTCAGGCAGCCTGCCTACTGATTTTCTACAAAATTAATCTGTAGGGTTTTCATGCCTCAGTTTGAGGAGGTTTGATGTCAGAATTGACAAAAATTTTAAAAATGCTTCGTAACATGTTAAATAACATGTGCATACAACAAAATGTGAAATTTGATTAAATTTTAATGCTTAAGGAAATGAACTAAATATGCACCTATTCAAGAATTGACTAGGTCTCTTCCATAATGCTTCTAAGTTTATTATTCACATGAAGTATTATGGTTTTACGAAATAGATTATGTTGTTCCATACTAGATTAAGCAACCTGAAAAAGAAAATAGAAATCCTATGAATATTTTAGAAAATATCACGAATTATAAGTTAACCAACATAGGAGATAATCTCAAGTACGAATGAAACAAATACCACGAAAGCATGAATTCGACAATAAGATTTCCGGATTAGAACTCAAGTTATCTTTAGAAACAATAAAATATTGATTCTAATAAAACTAGTGGCTGTTTCGGCAAGTTTGGAAACAAGTAGCCAACAACAAAAGGAAACCCTAGACTAGACAGTGGAAATCAACAAAGATAAATAAGGAAATGGATGTAAATGAAGCCCTAGCACCTTTAGAACCTTTGTAGCACCCAAGAGCAGTAGCATGCAGCTCCTCTGCAGCTCTTGACATCAATCTGAAGCACCACATGTGCTGGAACGGCAAAATAGTGAAGAAAATCATTCTTCGATCAATACTCAAGCAAATCATGACCATTAGCAACAACCATCAAAAACATGCCAGGATTGATTTTATAGAACTTTCGCATCATTCTCATGTTCTTGTGTTCAAGGAGAAGTAGGTTGACATGTGCCAAATGGGGGAAAAAATCTAGCAGCTCTTTGTTGGGAATTATCGAAAGAATCGGATTGTGGGGGGGCGACGATCAATTGGCAGCATTAACTAAAAAATTGTCTATGCCAACTATTGGTCATGCTATGAAAGCATCGGCCAATTGTCAGACCAACTAGCTGGATAGCCCAGTTCAACCAAGATTGCCACTAGTTGGCGTATTTGACTCATTTTGGCCAACATTAGCTCCAATTTGACTTGACTTTCTGAAGCACACAAATGTGGCCCAAATACACCACTAAGCCTTACAGATCATTCAGTAGGCATTCCACCAATAAAAAATAAATCCAAATAAAAGACTCAAATGACATCAAAGATAACTATGAACATGATGTAGTATTATGATTTGATCTTCACTCAAATGAGAAAATAAAATCGATACATCAATGCCCCCTGCATCACAGAGGCATCTATTATCTAATCATATTCCAGTTAGGATGATTAAATTTCCAGTATAGTTGACAATAGTCTTGAAATAACCCTGAACTCTTGAAGAAATAAATTACGCACTATTGTTCACTTAAATTTAACAATTGCAGGAGATGTAAAAGGAACATCTCAAATTTAACGATTATTTCAGCTTTTGCCAAATTCATAAGGCAACATTTCACCTGGACACTTAGTTTTTTGGCACAATACGCTTGTAAAGACTGAGAACTATGCTTTGTAAATCTTAGCTGATGATGTGATTAGAAAATATCTCCTTTCCTCCACGCACTATCAGCAAAGTCAAACTAAAATTACCATCTAAACCCCAATAATTTAAGTAAAAAATGAGCAAGGAGATCCTAGTCCAAGTAAATAATAAGTTTTCCCAAGAAAGGAACTCCTCAAAGCAGAATGGTGATCATTTCTTTATCTACAAAGAGTTTCAAAGAAAGGTCTGCTGACTAACAATGGGCACTCAAACAATACTTCAAGCTGTACGCATTAAAGGAGTGATTCCTTTAATTGCTTTATCTCTACATATAGCTTTGAACCATGATTCCACCATCCATTCCATTGAATCTAAAGTTACTCAAACCTTCCAAAAAATTTCATTCATCCCAATTTGATCCTGTAAGCCGAATTGACCATCTCATCTCCATAATTTCCGCGAATTTATCCACAAAATCCTTACCAAGCATTCAATTAGAAATCTTAGTGATGACAAACATGGAGCGGAATGGTTAAGAGGTCAAGTTGGGAATTCAAACAAATCAATAGGATTTCAAAGAAAACAAGTTAATCGCCCTACTTCATATAGGGAAGCAGCTTCCAAAGTAAAACAACCAAATAGCTATATACGTTGGAAACGATGTCGGATTCATTTTTTTTGGTCAATAATGATAAGTGTCCATGTTGTCGAGTTCAAAGCTTGTAGCTCATTATTTTCATGGAGTTTATCATAATTATTACACTATTACTACAAATAGCGTATCTATAATAATTCAACAAATCAGCTTTAAAGCTCGGTCACAAGTCATTAACATGCAAAGACAAATTTGTATCACTACTGAAGTTGTGTAAAGCCAAACTCATAATAAGAATTTAAAAATATAATTATCATAGGTTTCATGAGTTACCTGTAATTCAACCCTACCAATAAGGTTCCTTCTAACTTCTTGTTCTTGTTGATTATCTTGTTGTTGCTCACTATTTTCACCAATAGGTGGTTGTGTCGTAAAAAACTGCAAAACAATCGACCAAATAAAATTTCAAGAACCCTAAGTAGGCTCAACAAAATTCTTGCAAGTAACCAGAACTATCCACCAAATAAAAAAAAAAACTACTAAAACTTGCACTTCATCTAGTTAGTGATGCATCAAATGAAATCCTTCTTCAAGCAAACATAGCCATCAATATTATCCCTCCAATGAGACACAAAATCATCTTCACCTTTATAGTTCTTTCCCCACTTTGCCTATTGTTCTTCTTCATCAAGTATCTGAGAATTATGTCTCTCTTCTCATCAGATGAATACCGATAAACTCTGACTCCAAGTTCCCTCAAAAGCTTAGATTGTGCAGAAACAGACAATGTGGATGATTCCCCGCCATTTTTCAAATGTGATTCAACCCCCCTCCCATTGGCCGAAGAAGATAAGTTTTTCACAAAAGGCATGCTCTCAACCTCAACTCCAGATTCACCACAATTCACCCCTCCTTTTTCCACCGAGCTATCTACCTCTATCACATCAAATTGATTTCCATCACTGCCTTTTTTTTCCTCCAAATCCCTCCTCCTATACGACCCCCGCTTCCTCTCTCCTGTACTCGCCTGCGAATTCCGCCTTTGCAAGGGGTAGCTCCCTCTCCAGCACACGAATCTTTGCATGATAAGAGCTGCAGACAACGCCGACCGCCTGTTCGACCCCGTCCGGGCACTGAACCCCATCTTCTCCGCATACCCGTAGTAGAAACCCTTGGCATCTTCCACGGATTCGAACACCATCCCAATAAAAATTGCCACCTTCCGATTGCCGCCATCGCCTCCATCACCATAGCATAGTGGATGGCTGTGCTCGGTCTCGAGCTTGGAGATGGTCCATTTCCCGTCATCGTTGAGTACCACCTCCATCATAGCCTTGCACCGATGCCCGGCTGGCAGCTCAGCGTGGTCGTCAATGGAGCCGCTACCGGCGGTTTGTTTCATTTGGAGATAGCTGCGCATAATCTGGGCCACACGCAGGGCCCGCTCGTCGTAGAGAGTTTCACCGCCAGGTCCCGCTCCGTTGCGGGCCTCCTCCTCCTCCTCCAGCGGCGCAGTTTCTGCCATTGCTAGTAGGGTCTCCTCCTTCACCTCTATTTCGTCATTGGCCTCCGCCTTCTCTCGACGATTGCCAGAAATTTCGGAGATGAGCACCATATAAACTGATTCTACACACAAATAAAACGAAAAACAATACGGCAATGACAATCAACTGAAACCAGAAAAAAAAAAGGATTTGATCTTTTTCGGGCCTTTTACCACGCACGGAAGAGAAATTCCGCCTTTTCTACGGAAATACTTCGAACACCTTGCGATCGTCGAAGATTCGACCACTCAGAGGATTGAATCCAAGAGAAGCAGCGAGCAAGCGGCGCTTGCCCCGTCGTCTCATCAGAAATCCCCAAAACAACAACAATGTTGCGTTTCAACTCCCATACTTGGACAGCTTGTCCCAACCCAGTTGGAAGAGGATGACGACAAAAACAACCTTAGTCTTACCAGGTGGGGGGCACCGGGTCCACTATATAAATTTTTTATTTTAATTATATTCTATTAATTTCTAAATTTTTATTTAAATATAAGTGACTAAAATCACTACTTATAATAAATTCTTCAATAATAATACTTTTTTGATAAAATTCGATAATAATATCTTAATTTATTATTATAATTTCATTTTTTTATTTGTTGTAAGAAAGAAAGCATTAACAAAGAAATATGCGCTCTCTCACAATCATCAGAAAATTCTAAGCTATTCAATACAACATTTGTCGCAAGCATATGAGAGGCATGACTCTGGTCTTTTAGTGATCGATCTAAATTTAAATGAATTTTTGACATGATTGTAATGTATATAAATGCATTATAATATGTTTTTTTGTATTTTGAATTTTGCATTTGGATATATACATGCTAAAGGGTACATCTATTACATTCAAATTTTTTGTTCATCTGAATACAAATTCATAAAATTTAAACTTTATACCTATTTGATCCAAATTTATATAATTTAGGGGGCGTTTGGTTCGTTGTTATCTTAATATCATGTTATGTAATCTAAATGTCATAACATCTAAATATCATCTTTTAACTAATAATTTAATAATCTAATAAATAGTTATTTATAAATGTCATTAAACTAAACGATTATTTTATGTAGATAACATAACATAATTTTAAGATAATATTGAACCAAACGCTCCCTTAAACTATTTGCTGAGCCAACATCAAATTATCTGTCTATGTTTAAAAGTCCAAGACTTCGAACAAAATGAAATTCATGGCTATCCAAATATACTATATACACCATTAAATAATAATATAATAATACACAAATGTATGCATGAAGCATTAACAAAAATGTATAATAATATTGTTTAAATCTCCATTATTTTCCTGTAAATAATAATATGCAAACAATTTTACCTTTAAATTGGATCATTCATAGTAGTTCTTTTAGGACTATTGTTCTTTAGTTTTTTTTAACACCCGCTTCATATATTTCATGATGAAAACTCCACAATCAATATAATTAGATTGAGTGAGACATGAATTTAAGTAAACAATACTCTAATTTGGTATTTCTCATGTAACATCTCGTGATCTCAATACAGAGATATTGTCTGCTTTAGCTTTAAAAAAATTACGTGACTTGAGTGCTTCCGAAGAGGTCACTTATCCCAGTGCTACTCCAGCTCAAGTACCTTTAATTATGAAATTTTTCATCATTAACCTCACGGTTTTGCCTCAAAAAGGAACTTCTATCATTTAAGATTACGTTATCCAATGTAAAACAATTCATTTCTGTGCTTCTCTTATCACTTATTATTCAGCCTAGAAGTCTGCTAAGAGCCACATTTTGTCTCAGTGATTTCTTTCTCTTAAGACATCATCCGACAATTATATTCTACCTATAGTGAGGTTGCTTGGTTCTCCTATTATTTTGTTTTATTCATTGCTCCCGATCACCGCATTTCCCTTTACCTCAATTGGGAATCAGAAAGATTCCTTGGTTCTTGGTAAGCTCCATGTCCACTGGGCTAGGAGAAGCCCCATGTTCTTGTATCATTTTAATTATGTCAAAAATTTAAATAATTTATTTATTATAAAAATATAAAAAAAATTATTAAATTACTTTTTATAACATCATATATAATTTTTAATATAAAATTTTTATTTTATTTCAAATCCTATATCATTTCAATACATTATAAATAAATATATATATATATATATATATATATATATATATATATATCACAACAAAGTCATAAATTATATAGCAAGACTAAATTGATCTTATTGTTAAACAGATCTCGAAATTTACACTAGCAAGATACCTAGCTGCACAAAAAAATTAATATTATTCTTAAATTTTTTTTTTTAATTATGAATAAGATTACGCCCATAATCCTCCTCATGAAGTATGTAAAGTAACTTCCAGGTGCATGGTATTTCATCATTATCTTCAATTTCGAGAGGTTTTTTTTCCTTTCCTTCTTATAACCCTCCAACTGAAGAGAAGTTATTGGGTTCGAACGGCATACTATCTGGAACCCAATCAGAAGGCGTCACATGTGCCATACAGCTGGGTCCGGGCACACGTGGCGCCCTCTGATTGGGCGTCCGAACAGTGCGCCGTCCGCACCCAATAATTTTTCCCAACTGAAAGGCCCATAATGATAACCTCATAATCGTAGAAATGATGAAGTAACTGCCAACCGCAAGCCTAAAGTCATCTGATGCTTCTTTCACCCTTCTTTTCTAGCTGTAGTCTTTTTGATGTCCCTTTTTTATAGATATTTAACTCACCTCAATCAATGGACATAAAGAGTCTGTTTGTTTGTAAAATTAAATTTAATAAAATTAAAATTAAATTTGAATAGAAATTTTTTTATTGAAAATTGCGAATAATATGAAGTAAAGTTAGTTATTATGTTGGGGTGTGTTTCACTATGAATCAAAAAAGATGGTCGGAAGACCGGTACTGGGAGCTTATAAGAAAAAGAGAGAGGAGCTAGAGAGAAAAAAAGCTTTCCTCTGTCTCATGCCCTTGTTTACAGAGGTGATAGAAGAAGAAGCGAGCTCTTGGTGTGTTGAATCTTTTTTACCTAATTCATTGATCCATCCTTTTCTTGAAGCCTGTTCCAGGGTATTTATTGGTCACGGATGGCACAGCTTTATCCTGATTTTTCGGAGAAAAAGGCTATAAACGAATCCTGAACTCATGCTGCTTGTCGGTCACTGGAGGGACCAGAGTCAGTAAAAGGAGAACTTAATCTTTTAATATAGGTACTGCCTTTGGGGATCCGTGATGGCTGAAGCATACGGATCCTTGGTTTGCGTGTCTGAGAAAAATGTCTTGTACAGGGAACGACGCAGTCGGGCCACGCCGACTGTGATAGATGCAGCTGAGTAACATCGTCATCGATGTTAGCAGGGGATGATCCTGGATCGTCGTGGACGATGACAGGCCGAACCCTCGTGACCGAGGTTGGAGACCTGTAAGAATAACAGCATTAAAATAAAGAGTTAGTGCCACCTGTGAGCGATATGTATGGCTATGATGCAGCGCTAGAACTACGTGCTAACATCATTAATTATTTTAAATAGGCAAATGTCCATCCCATTTAAATTAAATTAATGGCTATGATCTAATGTTTTCAATCCTGATTAAAAGTATGGTTAGAATTAAATTTCTAAGGAATCAATTAGGGCATGCATTGTTCCTAAAAGAAGCAATAATGGATTTGCCATCAAATGGCCGAAGCAGTACTGTTCCTTTAATAATTTTAGGAATACAATTTCCTTATACTTCAAGCTTGTGCATAATAGTGCATTTATTTAAAATAATTATTATCTAATATATCACATCATGCATCACATGCAAATTTTAATATATTCTAACTAATAACTAACTAATTATTATCATGTCTCCGCATCCCAACGTAATAACTAATTTAATCTTATAAAATAAACATTCGTAAACAAATAGATCAGATATGTAGGTTCTATGAAGAAAGCTAGCAATGGGAGCCAGACTGATCAGTATGTCTTTTGTATTCATGACTAAAAAACGAGATCATGAAGTTGGTGTGGTTGTTTGTGTATGAGGATTTGAACAGCAGATGGTAGAGAGGCTACAAGGCATGGCTTATGGGTTGGTTGGCTATCTCTTGGGTCGAGGATTTGGAGCTATATATCTTCACTCATGAGACATTCAGCAGAGGAGGATAGAGGCCAATATGTGATTGAACCAGAGATGTTAGGCCTACTGGCCTGAAAATATGTGATTGAAACGGTGCCCAGCGAAGAGGGCCAGTCATTACAACTACAGCTACAGAGTCACCCTAGGAGCTGCCTAGGCTTCTAACAGATATTTGAGCATGAGATTACCTTGAATTGCTTTGAAATTCTTTCTTGCTAGCTGTCTGCTTGTATTAAAGCGCAAAGCCTCTTCATAGATATCTCAAACATCAAGTTAGGATAGCCTAATTAACAAAAGAAAAAAACATCAAGTTAGGATAGTTAAAAACAATCTAGAATGAAAGATAAAATGGAGGTTCAATTCTATTCATTTGTAGCATTAGGTTGATCTAGACAAACCCTGGGTTGACTTAAATATGAATATATTCATTTATAGCAATGGTCACTAGTGGGGTTGACCTAAAGACCTAGTTTGGGGAACTAGGACCCAATTCGCCTCAATGGCTATGGTAGCCCATCCTCTTCCTAGTGGGATCCCCCTCCCCAAAATTGGATAAAAGTCAACTTTGACGACACCATGAAATAGAATAGTGAAGCATGAGCGGGTGGGGCGATCAAAGATCAGCATGGCACCCTCATCAGAGCCACGAGGATCAAATTGCACTCATGCTGTTTACGTGGCGAAAGTGGCAGAAGCATTAAAAATTCTAAGAGCTGCTTAGGAATAAGCGTACACAATTAATGGGATTTACTTGGAGGGAGATTCCTCACTAGTCATTGCAGACATCCTCAAAACTGCTAGAGGAGACCCTCACAACAACCGACTCAACATCATTTTTAATACTTTCTGTGCCTTCAAAGCGTTCAGAATTACACGTATACTAGGCTACTAATAAAGCATCTGATTTTATAGCTTTTTCCTATTGTTCGGATGATGTTGAGTAGGTAGGGCATATGTCCCACCTGGATTTTGTGCAATTCTTGAAGAGAATCAATCCTTTTGTACTTGATATAACTAGTTTTGCATTTATACTATTACAGATTACGGCTTCCTTTCTCGAAAAACAAAATTATCTTACATCAATTCAATTTGCACTAAAATTCAACGACTTCTTAAGGTGTTCATAGTGCTCAAAAGGCTTTCCATTCATATTCTAACATATCAAAATTAATCTTACAAAACTTTTTGCTTTCAAAGGTTTTTGGGTTATTATGATGACACATTGAGTATTCTATTCTCTAGTCCATCTAAATTTCTCTTCAATCCATAATCCATGTCAAAAGAGCTCCAAATGTTCCTATTACACCTTTAAATCTCCAAAAAGGAACTTAATATTCATTAATCAAAAACTAATTTAAATATATTATCAAATATCATGACACTAGTTGCATAAATAACCTACATGTTGATTTGTTTAAGGGGTCGTTTAGTTCAATGTTACCTTGATGTTTTATCATGTAATCTATTTGTCATGACATCTAAATATCATCTTTTTAATGAAAATTTTATAATTTTTTTAAAAAATATATAAAGATAACATCAAAGTGAGTAATTATTTTCTTTAAGTCTCATGACAACATCAAGTTAAAGTTATTAAAAAAAAAGCATCAAGATAACATTGAACTAAATGCCAACAGAAATTTCAAGATCTTTATGTGAATGAGCAAATGAAAAACATAATTAAGAAAACCTATGGACCTGTTTATTGTTTTAAGGTTTTAGTTTCAGATGCAGTCGAAACTTTAAATTTCATACAAGTTCTATGAGCATATGAGCATGCAATCGTACAAGCAATTGTAACCAAATAACAAATTAAACATGAGACATTTAAATTTAGATAAATTTTTAGGAGAGTTAGATTTGTTTTCTTAATTGTGCATGTCATTTGCTTATTCAGATACAACAACAACAAACTAAACCTTTATCTTACATAGTAAGCTTGACTATATGAATCTTTTGCTTTCATTACACTTTATCAAATAAAAAATCCTTTTTTAGTCCAAATATATAAAATCATTACTTATATTTTCTTGTCATATCTTTTTTAGCCTTCTTCTTCCACTTTTTATATTGGCAAAATCTAATAATCTAACTTTCTTAACTGGAACATCTATCAGCCTACAATTTATATATCTAAACCATCTAAGCCCTCAATTGAGGCCAATCCAACCATCATATGGATATACTCATATTTTATCTTATTCTTTTGCGTATACCTGCTTATCCATCTTAGCATCCTCATTTTTGCTATACTTATCTTATTTATGTGTTTATGCTTTATAGGCCAGCATACAACATTCATTTGCTTATTCACATAAAGATCATAAAATTTCTTAAGCAAATCAATATGTTCCTTGCAAGAAGAGAAATTATCAAGCTCACAGGAACATATCTTTCATGCATAAGAACCATCAATTATCCCAAAGCATAAAGAGCAATCTCATATATAATAAAAGAGGAACATGTGCAAGCATGGCGTTTTAAACAACATCCCCACGAAAAGAACTCAATTGAATTTTTAAGAAATAATAGCACTAAGACTTGGTAGAAAGAAATTATTGTCCTTGCAAAGTCGAATGCAAACAAACTACTAGAAGAAAACCAAAAAATTCAGAAGAAAACCTAAAAATTCAGATAATGCAGGAAGGAAAATGATGCAAAACTGAAGCCTAATCCTTACAAAATCTCAGTAGCATCGAAATGATGGAAACTTACAGCACCTCTGTAGCTCTCAACATAGATCTGAAGCACTACCTGTGCTGGATAGAAACGTCTGAGAAGGAACCACTCTTCATCACTCACAAACTTAGTGGAACTCTTCAATCATCAGCAAGCCTCCTCTCTTGAACGAAGGGGAGGCCCATCCATACAGTGAAGGCACTATTCCCAGGTTCTTAGGTTGTGGGGAAGAGCGAGGAGACCCGTGGAAGAAGCTGCACAAAGTCTTGCACATGTATAAATAAATTACATGTAGAAATTAGTCTGCCAACTGAATTGAGTGGCTAAACAATACTTCGGCCGATGACAGGAAACACTGGTGCTCCCTAGGACATCGGTTTGATCGACTAATTTGCAAGGAAATTTGTCGACCATCCATGAGAGCTCATGCTTGGCCTGTTTGGCCTCAATTTCAATCCAACAACATCTGTTTTGACCCAAGTGACACCTAAGTCACCTAAATAAGGACAAACATAATCAAATCTTTATATGGTCACTATTTTCCCACAAACATGACAAAGGTCCAAACATATGACTAAGGGGGCGTTTGGTTCGATGTTATCTTGGTGTTATGTTATGTAATCTAGATGTCATAACGATGTCATTTTTTGACTAATAAATTTTTTTTTTGTAGATGTCATTAAACCAAACAATTGTTTTCTCTAGATAATATAACATAACATCAAGATAATATTGAACCAAACGCCCTCTAAAAGAAAACATAGTCCCAGCAAAAACAAAGATAACTATATATAAAATGTAAAAGATGATCAATCCATGCTCGATTGCCAAGATCATACCAATGCCCTTGCCGTGATTGAGATGGTCCTATACAATGTATCTTGGTCCATGTTTCTTCAAATATTGTGCTTAGATCCCTATCTCAAATCTAGTTAATAGGTCAATTCATCTATTATTACTATTATAATAGGGTTATAATTGCTAATATTTAAATTTAGAAGCCCATAAAGTCAAACAATATACATAACAAAACAACCTTAAAAACTCCGTCACTTTATCTACAGAGTGTTATGCTTACCATTTAACTGAAACAAATTACCCAATACAATCCACTCTAATTTGACCACTGAACAATCCAGACATGTAAGATAACAAGTAGAATATCAATCTTGTAATATTTTTTCTTCAACAAAATTAAATATACAATTGAAACAGCCCTATCATACAAAAACAAATTAACATATAGCTATTGTCAATAATAATCATCAGCTCTAGCACGTATTTTACCTTTTATGTTGCTCAAGTCATTTGACAAAGTTTTTTTAATGCGAGATTGCATTATATTAAATTTTTCCATCCATAATAATGCAAATGAACTTGGAAAACAATCCAGTATTCATGATCCAATGTGGGTTACAGAAATCAAAATGCTGTCACTTGACCATAATAAGATAACATACCATTTTGTTGGGAAAACTCCATTCTAAACTTCCATGAACATCAAGAAAGTTCTGGTAGAAATTTCAACTAAAATCCATAGAACCTCCCAAAAATTCACACAATATGAAACAATTGTTTGTTCCTCACTTGTTTCTATTGATACTCTTATTTTGATGTTTGACAATGAGTTTAAGTTAACATGTTACTGATCTGTATTCCAATTGATTGTGCAAGCTTGAATTGGGTCAAGCCAAGGTTAAATAGATGAATCGTTGAAGTTCTGATGGAGTAAAGAAATAGTGGATGAGGTTGAGTCGAAGTGTGACCGCTGCCTCGGATAGGGATGATCGAAGAAATCAGGATTTCCAAGATGGCACTGAGTCAACAGAGCAACCTGAAGGCAAGTACACACTTTTTATTTTGTTTTGATTTTATTAGAAATCATTGTAAGATTGATTTGTTAAGCATATAAAGTGAGTCAAAGGAAATTTTGCGCACTAGGGTTGCAAGTCTCAAATAATAGGTTCAAGCTGAGAAATAGGCTGGAGTCTAGATAATTTTTGAGTTTTCTCATAGTGAAGTTTGTTACTGCAGCTATTGGCAACCAAGTTCATTTCTACGTGATTCAAAAAGTATTCTAAAGTGATCTAAGTATTTTAAGCTCTAGTGCTCAACTTCAAGGGTTGATCTTTACCTTTCTTCTCATACTTAAAGTCAATCATAGGAAAAAGAAATGTGATATTATTCTAGTAATTTGCTATTTCGTGTGGTTATTCCCTCTTTCTCTCTCGAATCTCATTTTTCTACTTGTTTTAGTGAAAATAATGTATGATTCTAAGTGAGTGAAACCTAAGAGGTGATTGTGTGGTGGCATAAAAAGGATTTCTCCAATGCCTTAGTGTAAAATGAATTTATTTAGTGGATTTTGTGTGCACCTTCGGGTTGTGGATGTAGACATATTTAAGTGCTGAGCCACGTATATTCTCGTGTATTCTTTTGGTTGAAATTTTGTTTATCACTTCCGCATATATACTTTCTTGTTATTACTGACAACTTTTGGGTTGTTTGAATAGTTTTTATTTGTTAAAATTACGTCTATTCACCCCCCTCAAGGCACCCCCCTCTAGACATCCATTCAATCTAATAATAATGTCATTTTGAAATAAGTAAAAAAAAAAGAACTGATTGAATTAGATCAGTCAACTTTTATATCCCCAGCCCAATGTCATGCTCAAGAAATTTCAAGTATCAACTAGTTTCCTCGATATTAGCTGATTTGCACAACAAAGGATAAAGCTTTTATACCACCATAAGCAGCAGTGTCACCTAGAGGAACCAGCATATACTGCGTGAATCAATGGTTCTTCAACTGCAAAGCTAGATTATGAAAAGAAAACAAACCTGTTTGAAAGGTCTTAAAGTTGGTCAAGACAAGGGTCACTGCTAGTCAAACTTCCTTTCAATATGGCCATTTCTCTCTGAAAGTAAGCGAGCTTTCAGCCAGAAAATTTTCATTATTCTTGAAGGTAAAGCATAAATAGCATGAGCCTTCTTCATTGGGGATTGCATGAAATGAGGTTATTTCCCATCATTTCCTTTACAATATCTGGGGTACCAGTGAATATTTGACTTCATGGAAAATTGACCACATAACTTAGAAATGAATTAAAGAATGTAACTTAGAATAAGCATAACTTACTTCCCTTCTAAAACAACTACAATTTCTTCAAAATTTTAAAAAAATGCTTCAGTTGAGGATTGCTCTTAACATGTGCTTTAAATAGTCATTCTAGAGATCCATTTGGCAGCATGCTGAATTTCGTAAAACCCCAGCTACTCATGTTAATTGAACACAGTTTCATCCAACTTCCAAATAGGTCTAACCGAATACAGGAATACTCAGAAAAATATTCTCTGCCTTTCTGCTAAAAACAAGATAGGAACATATACCTTTCTTCGTCAGGAGTAAGTTACATTGATCACTGAAAACAGAGGTATTACATTGATCACTGAAATTTAGTGAGCTATAGCACCAACTCCAAATATGCCGAGCTTTATTTTTATTCTTGCAGTAATAACCAAGCCCAAAGGAAGAAAACTGCACTAAGTTAACCAATGCAATTTCTTGACGTACAAACTATAGCACCACCCAGCACAAAGAATGAACTGTTAAAGATCATGGCCTACAGAGGTTATACAAAAGATCAGTGGTAAAGACGATGGCTAAGAAGAAAGTGCAGATAAACAAAGTAGCTAGATACAGAAACTAAGTAAAGTTCTCACCTCATTCAGTACTCAACACATTGAAGACAGTCATCATCTTGAAATGCAGATCATCAATAACGTTAAACCTGCTCAGTGTTATCAAATGCCAGAACGGCAGAATGGTTGAACTGTCAACATCTCAGTTGAAAGATATGGGCATTGACAACTTCTTGTTTGATCAATTAATTTGGCATCAAATTTGTTATTCCTTATTGCTAATCATTCCTATTCAGTACTCTTCATTTCGGCTGGTGACAATTAATTGCAAAGCTCTGCTGGCATGCTACTATATTCCATGTACTGCCAAATCCTGCCAAATATTCCTATTAGGTATTTTTTGTTTTCATATTCCAATTATTCCTTCTTGCCAACTTCTTGTTCAAATTTATCATTCCTCCAGGCATGCTCTGCTGGCTCAGTTACTGTATTCCATGAACTGCTCTCAGAAGCAAAGTCTATAAATTAAAGCCAGCAACTTGGAATGCAGCTGATTAATAATCTAAACCAGCTCTATGTGACAATATCGCACAGCCTTAGGGGTGTAGAGCGGTCTATCTGTACTACATCTTCGTTCAAAAGAATTACTGAACATTACGATTCAAGTCAATAATTTGCATTCAACTTCAGAAACCATATTGTGTCTGTCCGTTCCAGTTCAATACTCTTATTCACTTCAACAAGTGAAAATAAATTATCCAATGATTCTCCCAGATCTGTTCCAGTGGTTCTCTTCAGTATATACTTTACTGTTTGGATTCATTTGAATCTTTTCCTGAACTTCATTTGTCAATGGAACATGCGACTTTGGACTCTAACGATGTCAACCTAGGTGAAAGAAAGAATGAAAAACATAACAAGGTAGAAGTACACAGAACAACTAAACTATAGATAGATTCCATGAATCAATGATTAGACCACCATCAAGTTGGCCTAAAATGGCCAGGCATTTGGCTATCAAGAGAAAAACAGGGTGGGCATTTGAGACGAATTCCTGAAATGAGACATGATATTTGAGATCAAGAAGTCAAGACCTTGGTAAATTTTCACAGGTAACATAATCAATCTAAATTTTTTCTTTTAAAAATTCTTTTTGACTAGTAATGATCAATCTAAAGTTAACTATAAAATAATCAAGAAACATGAACTTCACAATCAAAATCCTTTAAAATAACTAAATTTTATTGGATTGAGGGTAAATCAGGATTTACTTACTACATTACGGTTGTCTGAACATTTCAAAATCGCAAATTTGGGAAACAATAACTAGGATCCCACATAAATCCAAAAGTAAATATTCCCATTCGGATTTAATGGTCGCATAGGCGAGCAATCAAACAAATCAGATGAAACAGTTAGCTTCCTATTTCGAGCACGAAGATAATTCGCAAAAATTTGTATTCAGAAAGAAGGAAATTACTCATAGAAAGAAAAATGAGAAATTCATAGAGTTGATTTACAATTTGGCAAGACGGACACATGAGGCATCTCTGTGCAAGCTCAAAGGGATCAAACATCCGTAAGCATCGATGGTCGTGGCTGAAGTTTTATTCCAAGAGTTTACTTTGAATTGTATTTAAAAAAGAGATTTAAGTGGGAAGTTTTGAATGTATCAATTAGTAAAATAGAATTAGAGGTTTAAGGATTTTCACAACAAGCATTAGCCTTTTTCTTCCAGGAGTTCAAAATTGATTCAATTACATGACCTAAAAACAAATTTTATTTCATTCATCGATCAATAAATATTTAAAAATTCTAAAACTATAAATAGGAAAGTCCCTAGTACCACAACTCTAATTTTGTGATATGAGACTAAACAAAAACTAACAAATGAATAAAATAAAAACACTTAAATTCAACCTAATAAACTAAGTCAAACTAATCCATAAAAACAAGAAAAGCCCCAAATTTAACTTAATTGACTTTGACTTAGTCAAACAAGTTTAACTAGTCATGACTATAACTAAACCAATAACTAAAGAAAAACTGATCAAATGGGCTTAAACAACTAGACCAAATCCAATCAAACTAATCCAGCCAAACGATGAGTGCACAATCAACTCTGGTGCATCTTTGATGAACTTGTCCATAACGAGCTCTATAAGTGGCCACACCATATCACAATGGTAATGATGCCCAATAGGGCTGCCGCCTGAAAGCCAAGGCGCAAACAATTCCATAAGCTAGATGTTTTCAGGGTTAAGAGCCACAACTTGACCTGAGAAGGCCAAACGTATTTAGATATATAATAATGTCTAATCATAAACATAATAATCAAACATCTGGCCAAGCATAAAGGAAGTTTAAGGTTTCATTATTACATTTACACTATACAATGTACTGCACTGAATTCTGGTTGGTTCAGAGCAAATACCAGTCATACATTCAACTAGCGATGATTTGAAATTCAAGTTCATATACAGAGTAAGACAACAGAAATGTTATCAATAATTACTCAAACCTATCCAATTTGTTTTGACATCTAAATATTTGTCCTATTTCCAATTTATCAGAGGTTTTAAGTTAAAATATATTACATGAAATAGCATATACATCTAAGAAGGTAGAAATATTAGAAAAGTAGTAAAATTATGAAAAACAAAGATCCTTTGTTCACCTTTCTTTGGATATTCGCATTGTACATCACAGTTCAACATATCTCTTGTTCCAAGTAAAACTCACCAGATGGCATTCACGCAAAAAGCTCATGCCACTGGGCCAGATGTTTTCTCGAAGCTTTCATGTCTAGCTCTGCACTTTCTGCATTATTAATGGTTAAGTCAACACAAAAAAGCCCAAGCCAAAGAATCACTTAATGCATTAAGCAAACTTTGGATAAATCAGTAGACGTGAATTGCTAATCCACAAGACCTTGAGATAAGTTTCAGCACATGTACTAAGGGTAACTCCATAAGAGCATCTTCAGTCAGTTCACCTGATGCTAACATCTCATCAAGTGGCCGTCTTCGTTGAGATCTAGGCCACATATGTTTACTGCAACTGGCAAATTATAAAAGTATATCACAAGGCAGAGATGATGACAATCAAATAAGAATTCACAAAAGAGAATCCTTACAATGAACTTGTGAAGATAACAAGAATTAAAAAAGTAAAAAAATAAAATAAAACCTTGAAACATAATTAGTATATTTGATAACTAAGTTTTATATCATTGCTTGGCTTATGCATGACCTTTGAGTTCGGAAAGAAAAAATCCAAAAATTGAGTTTTCTTCATTTTTTATCTTGTGCATCTCCTCTCTAGCTCTTCACCTGTCATATTTACTCAAAGGGGTCTCTAAAGGTCGATAATGGACATGTGCCAAACCACTTTAACTTTTCAAGCTCATCTTATTCTCAATTATAAGTACCACATCCACCCTCTATAATATATTCATTTCCAACACAGTCAACTTTAATTAGCATCTTAGTCACACTAATTGAATGCAAACTTTGTCACTTAACTAATGAATGTTCACTTCCATATAACACAATCAGTCAGATGGTCATATAAAACTTAATTTCAACATGCTAAATATCTTCCTAATAGATAAAGCTCAAGGGAGGATTGGAGTAAATACAAGAATTATTGTCATGGTGCTGCCACCAGATGACGATTTCTCACATAGAAAAAAGTAGATTTGAAAAACTATTTATATGCAGATCAAACACTTCCTCCACTATAATCATCTCACCTTGACTCCATGATTAACATCCTCTTTCATACTCCCATTATCGTGGACAATGGACTCGAGATATTCAATGGGATTCTAGTCCCATCTAGCCTCCCAGCTACTTTATTCTTCAGAAAAATTTACTATATCCATAATGGTAAATATAAGATCATATATCTCTACAACGTAGGATACACCAAATACAAAACAATAAAAAGCACGTATAGACACTAGTTTAACCTCACAAAAATACTACAGATTTCAAAAAAATATTGTATCATATATCCTTTCTCTTAAATATATCACCTATCCTCTCCTACCAACACACAGACACACACACGCTCATAAAAAAAAATCAAATAGAAAAGAAGCCTTCTCAAATATGCACTTAATAAAGATCCCATTGGCCCCATCAACTTATTTATATATAATTGTATGCAAGGAATAAAACAATGCAAACCACAGTTCTACAGTCTAAACCATAATAAATAAAAAAAACATCAGAGTTCATAATACCTCTACTTTACTTTCCCAAGTCCTCTCTTGCTGATCAAAACGGCACAAGCCACATAAATACCCATATTAAGCTAGACGTATACCATATTCAAAAGACTGAATATTTAGCATGAACCTACTGGTGTGACTGCCATTGTAGTGAAAACCCAAACCTCAGGACTGGATGGCCCTCGAAATAATGTCAGCACCAAATGCAAACAAAAATTAGGCTGACTGGTATCTCCAAGCAATTTAGAAATCTCTTAGTAAGTATTTCTACAGTAAAAGGTCAAGCTAGAAACCATCTCAAGTAAATTATATGCGTGGATTTTACCAAATACGTTTCTTAACATTGCTGCATTAGGGATCGAGAGTCAAGAATTTCACAAAGCCTAGAGCTATAGGCATCTGAAAGAATCAAGTAAATTCAAATTACCATACCCTATTATTCTCTTCCTTTTGCCCTTAGTATGTCTGTTTTCAGTAGCAAAATGTTGAATTGGTGCCAACTGTGAATCACTGGGAGAAGCTTCAGCATTGGTGTTTGCCAAACAATTGTTTACTGAATTTTCTTGACCATCTCCCCCTGATGTAGCTCCACAATACCTACATTGGGTTTTCATGCAGCATCATCAGCAAACAAAATACATTGGTATCATATATCGATGTGAAAATCTTTATGCTGGCAATGACTTTAGAATAACAAATTAAGCACAATTAAGTTGGACTTAAATTTAGAATGCATTCTAGAATATCTGTAATTATTTTTGAAGTCATGTTCATGTAACATAATACTTTTCAGTCCCATGATCATTGAACCATCAATACACACACACAAACAGAGATACAAATATAGACAGATGGAATTTCACTTTTTCAAGGTATTCATCTTTCAAAAAACCATTACTATCATCTATATTCAACTATTCGGCAAACCATCAAATTACTTTTTAACTCTCTTTTTTTCCTATTTCTTTTGTGATAAAATTATCTCTTCTCCTCAATGGTGCATCCTTTACTCTCCATTATATGCATTTTCTACCTCTCACCTAGGATGTCCATACTCTTCAAAAGATAGAACAACCAGCAAAATCAGAAAAGTAGCCCACAATATCCTAAGGGAGCCATCTCTTGGAAAGTGGGGATGAGTCGGATGACTTTTGGAATCTCTGTAAAATTGTACTTATCCTTCAGTATTGCCTACAAAAAGGAGTACGCACCTTAACATAAATAAATAAAAGTGTGCTGGAGCTTGTAAAACATAGTGAACTCTAAGTAAATTCTTAGTGAAAATTTCTTCGCTACTCACTCCCCTTTCATACAAAGGACCCTCCCAAACATGAACTTTCAGCAAGAAAGCAAATTAAAAGAAGCTTGGTTTGAACACAGTGGCATCAGAGTGGTTGGGTGTCTAGAAATAGTACCCACAAGGCAACGAATAGATGATTCAAACCAAAGTGTCATGCAAGGCAAAGTCGATTTGCCCATCTTTGTTGATACATTTGTTGACAATTAGAGAACTATTGCAACATCTATGGCTACAACACCTACACCTAAGTGTCATACCCCAGCATAATAACCTACCATGCACTTATGTGGTCGAATGCTTATGTACAACACATGGAGGGGGGCACCACATGGAAGGAGCAGGAGTAGTTCAAATGGCTCCTACAAATAGAATTTTATCCCATTGGTTACATGGATGAGCGATGAAAGTAACAAAAATTGCACTAACATCAACCAATTTGTGTAGGAATACACTATGAAATATAGAAGACAAACTCTCCTCCACTAGATAATGTTTCAAGTCTCACCAAAATTCACTGTCAAACTACACAACACTATTGCCACCAAGCTAAAGCTCCTATCGGCATAGGATTTGTGCTATGACAATTGAGGAAGCGATCAAGGGATACAATGAGTACCATGCAAGTAGCACAAGTCAACTCCTACAGAAGTCGACCTCCAGAAGAGGTCAATGGCCCAAGGATCTAATTCCTCCCACAGGCCTAATAAAAAAATGCTGAGGGGCAACGCTAACAAGTTTTTTTCCCATTGCAATATAGCAGACCACCTTGTGGATAAGTGCTGAACAAAGAATCCACAATTTCATCTGAAAATGTTCAAGGCAGGAAATTCAACAACCTTGTAAACTTCAAGTGAATAAGAAGATGGGCAACTTCAATTGAACAAGAAGCCTGGCCTAATTAGGGAGCACCCAACATTGAGACTTTGTCAAACACTGATTGATTATTTAGTTCTAAACTTCTCTGGCCTGTTGTGTGCGTTATCAAAGAACAAAATACAACACAGAATTTAGCAAATAAAAGATGCTCTTACACTCTGATGTAAATTATGCCATAATCTCATAAATTTGTATTACAAGTTAAATGGTGGCTTTGATATTCTTGTCATGTATTGTCATTGTTTCAAGCTACTATTAGTTGAATGTAGTCCTCCTTGTTGTACTTGTAACTACTGAGTCTTGTAGTGACTTTAAAGGCTTCTAGTAAATTCATCCCCATTTGTCGTTGATTTAGGTGGCTCTCCTGATGTCGTGTGAGACCCAGTTGTCTTCGGGTGACTCCATTTTGGTCCAACCTGCTTCAAATAAGTTAGAGCACTACCATGGAGTCCCCTTCTAACCAAACCCCTCACGTCTTCGGTATATCGTCCGGAATGGCTGTCAATCCTTCGAGAGCGACTCATTTTTCAGCGATGAACACTACATTCGTTAGGATTCTTCTGCCCCCGCCACAAATGAAGTCTGCTAAGTGATCCCTTACGGCAAACCTAACTCCAGCTACACCTCTTTGTACTAAACCATCAAAATTAATTTTAACATATCCAAGAGTTGGGGGAACCAAGTAGCTAAAGTGAGGATACAAGGCCCTGAATTGTAATTTGGGTTCTAATCACTCCTAGTTATCTACTTTTATTATTAGAATAGACTTTGTTTATTCTGTTGCACAATGACCTGTAGACTTGAGTTGAGCACCCTTCCACCTGCTTCGTTTACAGTCTCGTCGATCTACGCTGACTACTGTAGATCATGTTACCCACGTGCGATTGCAAGATCAGGCTCGAGCCAAATCTACGATTGGCCTGTTCAAGCCACAAGCCCGAGGCTCCAGAGGCTACTTACAGAGAAATTGTGTGTAGAAGCTTAGACTCTCTTAACTACTGAAATATTACACAAAGGTGCTCAAAATTTTCAAGTTAAGAACTCGAATTGCTCTAGCAAAAGTATAATTCTCTCCAAAATTATTTAATCACTGATTTTAATTTAACTAAATTTATATTGTGATACTTAGATTATTCAATTTAGATCTAATTGTGTGTGACCATACATTCATTCAGCAAAAATTACTACAGAATTTATTTGCGAGGGCATTAATTTCTGAATTTCTCTGAGATATATTTAGTTCAATGTCATTTTAATATTATATCATTCATTTTTTTAGTAAAAATTTTATAATTTTTTATTAAATTATTTTATCTAGATTTCATGACAAAATATTAAGATGACAATGAACCAAATACCTCTTAACATTTATTCGAGCAGAAATTACCGTTGGATTTTAGAAAAAGTATAATTTTCTATAGAATCATTTCATCACTGATTTTAATTTAACTAAAATTATATTATGACACTTAGACTATTTAATTTTGCTTTGATTGTGTAAATATACATTTACTCGAGTAGAAATTACTGTAGGAATCTGTCCCTAATTTCTGAAACCTTAAATTCGATATGTTGAATTTAACTCGACAGCCTAATTTAATTGATAAATTCGTATGCATTGCGATCTAATTTAATTAGAATTTTAAAATACTTAATTTACGGGATATAAAAATATTATTTATCATATTATTATATTTTAAAAAATATTTTTACGCTTAATCTAAATAACTCATCAATTAATATTATTGATTTATATTATAAAACAAAATTACATTTTCGATCGGCATCATCTTGTCCAAGTAAAAAAAAAGAGAAAGACAAAAAAAGATATGATAAAAAATTACAATGAATAATCTTACAAATTTGGAGTAAAATAAAAATTTATTATTTGATAGAGTGCAATAGAATCAAAGAATTTATATAATTGAACTCACCTTGTAGGGTAAAAGATTGATTGTTTTCATACCAAAAATAGGAAAAATCAAAGTATCAAATTGTAATTTTTGCAAATAGACAAGTTGTAATTACACTTGATCATAACCAAATGGCTGAGAAAGGTAAAAAGAAAAATTGTAATTTTCATTATACGGATTTAGGACTTAAAATTAAAATTAGAAATATACACACAAAATTTAAAAATGAATTTATAATATTATATTTTAAAACATTTAATATGTACGATAGATATTTTATAGAAAATTTAGTTTGTAATTAAGCTCAATTTAAATAAAAAATTTACTCAAAATCAAAAAAATTTTAATAGACATTAAATGAACTCAAAATTGACTCGATGCCACCCCTATTCTAGCTAGAAATGACTTGAGCCAAAATCAATAAAAAAGCACAAGAAATAGTAATTTCGAACCTGAAATCGAATTTAAAAATTTTAAAGACTAAGAGCCTATTTGTTTGTAAGGTTTAATTTAATAAGATTAAAATTAAACTTAGATTGAGATATTTTTTTATTGAAAGTTGTAAATGATGTGAAATAAAATTAGTTATTATGTTAGGACATATGAGTGATGTGATATAACGTTAGTTATTATGTTGGAATATATGAAGGATATGATATAAGTTGATTATTATTTTAGTAATGTGTGTAGGCTGTGAAATAAGGTTAATTTTTAATATTAAACTTTATATTAAAATTAAATCAGGTTAATTTTTAAGCGCTAAACAAACAGGACTAATTTATAATTTCTCATAGATTTACATGACACATAACTGCGCTTTTTCATAAGAATAAGACAAAACTATTTTTATTATTTTTTTATTTAAGGGAATAAATAGGATAATTTTTTTACTTTCGTATTCACACCTTCATATATAGTACATATATAGTAGTTGTATTTCATTTCTAGCTTTAATGGTTAACATCTTTTATCGTTTGCTAGCCAAAAAGCCAAATCTTTTGTTATCTGGAAACAAAATTTAAATATTGCTGAGCGCATCGAATGAATTTTTTACTTTCAACTTATAAAAAATAAAATCTAATAAATATAATCTAGAATTGACATAATCTAAATGGAAATGAATTTTTTTTGATAAGAAATTACAAAGACCTTTGAGTTAACTCATTTAATTTGAGCCAACAAGAATTGATTCATTTTAGACATGCTAAAAAAATTTAAGTTGAATTTGAGTTGACCCAAATTTGCTCAAAATTGACTCATACTGGTAGGGACACAATGATCGACCGTCGATTCATTCCCGCAAGAGTTTACCGTCGACGGCCGAGATCTAGCCACGTTACTTCGATCTGAATTGATTGACTATTAAGATAGAATTGAAAAGAAGGATGCTGTGGATCGCTGACTTGGTGGATTGAAAATCTCTCATTTATTTTGATTGATTGAAGATTCTATTTTAAGATAATTTTATTTCACATTTATTTTGTATTTGTTGTTTCTATTTCTGTGATTGTTATTTTAGGCACATTATCTGGTATTTCCTCATTTGTGTGAGGACTTTATTACATTATGTTTTTTTTTATTGAGTCAGTTTGTATGAAGGTCTATATAAACGACTTCCTGTTATTCTTATTTTTCTAATGCTAAATGAATTTGACTTGTGTTTCTCTTGGGATTATTTGATTCTGGAATGAATCGATATCCCGGATAGGGAAAGGCTTAGGCCTTGGGTGAGAATCCCTAAACTCCACCCGCTCCACCTCTTCCCCTCTGGGTTCGATTCCATTCATCTTACATTCCTCAGCATTCACCTCACCTCATCCTCGTCCACCTCGCCTGCTAGCTTGCATTTTTGCGTCCACCTCGCTTGCTAGTTTGCATTTTTGCGTCCAGCTCGCTGACTCCGATCTAACGTGGACGTGTCGTCGTGCCCCAACATTACCGACGACGCGATCGAGCCTATTACGCCGACGTGCAGACAACGGCTCCGCTTGGCGCCCTCGTGCAGTTCTGTTAGACGCGCCTGCTCTCCGTCCGCGTGTGCCCGCATTTCGCTTGCACGGGCCCGCACTTCACCTGCGCGCGCCCCAGCTTTGCCCGCCAGCGCCCCGCCCTGCCGGCTTGCTCCCGCCCGTCTGTGACCCCACCCGCGCCCTCCGCCTGCGCGCGCCGGTGCCAGCCATTGCGTTGGATTGTCTGACTCAGGTATGAACTTCAGCAACCTTTTAATCTGGTTAAATCGAATACCCTGGATCATTCTGCTCACATGTGATTTGCTCGAACTTATTTCGCCTGTACGACCTTTCATTATTGAGTGCAATTTAATTATTGTTGATTAAATATTGTGAATTCCCATATTCTTGTCACCCAGTTTCTGATTTGTTGAAAACCGAATTACGTCATAATCTGAATTGGTAATTTTTCAATTACCTTCAATCTAATTTATTTAAAATTTTAAAAGTAATTGGTTTTGCGGGTTTAGTTAATTTCTTAGTTATTACAAAATCAATTTCTGATATTTTAGCATTAATTTGTAGATATTCTGCTAGATATAATTTGTTGATCTCTAAATTGCATCTTCATTCATCTGTCCCGCATCACATACCAACCCTATATGAGAGTGAATGTTGGGGAATTAAGTGTTAAAATATCCATAAGATCATTGTAGTTGATATAGAAACGTTAAAATGGACACGTGATTACCCTAAAGTGAATTAGTGTGTTTGTTTCAAAGGTTAAAATGAGATTAAAATTAAACTTAAATAGAAATATTTATTATTGAGAATTGTGTATGATATGAAATAAAATTAATTATTATGTTAGGATGTGTAAGAAATGTGATATAAGTTATTATTTTAGTATGTGAATAGGAAATGAAAAAAAGTTAATTTTTTATTTTAAAATATATGTATAATGCAAAATATACTTCATTTTAAAATTTATGAATGATATAATATGTCAAGTTAAAATTAACATGTCAAGTATTAACCTATCTAAACAAAGAGAGTAGGCATGACACCTATTTCTAAGAAGACGAGGGAAGGATGTTTAAACTTCAAACTAGTTTCGTCAGGTCTATCACGATTCATTAGAGGCCCATGTACTGAACCATTAGAAGCCACAATGTTAAAAAAGAGATAAATAAAAAAAAGACTTAAGATGGGGCATAAAAAGTAACTTGAATCACTTGCACTCACAAAGAATGTTAAATGGAGAAGATAAATCACATAACCGACCAAGTAATTAGGGTAACCAACAAAGTAATTGGGATAAGTCTTATTGTTGATATAGTTGTATGGTGCTTATCAGCCTACCATAGACTCTACCTTAACCAAGGGAAAGAATCACATTGTGCCTTAATTTGTTCCCGAAATCTTTGAGGTTTGCTCATGGAAATTTTCTATAAGGAATAAAATCAGAAGGAATCATGAGGCTAAGCCTAACAAAAATGCACATAAAGAAAATATTAGGCTGCCTTTTAAACTGTCATAAACAGATGGACATCACATTATTGTTCACAATGTCAAACGAAGTGAAGATAGAAAAGGTTGAGGGTCAGAGTGCAAACTGGGTAATGGGGAAACATGCTTTCAAGGAAAAGTTATAGTTGCTTCCGATTCCTCCAATATTACTGCTGTCAGCATGTAAGGCACAAACTACCGGTTGCCAAATACCTTAAAACAAAGAACCTATCTTTAGACTTCTTTAATTATACATCAGCCATAGCCCAGTTTCCATATCATCAAAAAGATTGCCAATCTTAAAATACACTGATATATAAGTTATCAAGCAGATTAAGATCGCAATTCCTGTTTGACCTCTTGCCAAATAATGTAAATTTAAGCACCTTAGCCATCTTTGAAATTTATGCATCTATCATAGTCCAGTTTCCTATATCGACAAAAGATTGCCTATCTTTAAATTTACTGAAAATAGTAAAACACAGTGTAAGCTGTCAAGCGGATTTTGCTCACAATTCCTGTTTGAACTCCTCATTTTCATTTCCTGTGGAGGACATGATGAGTATCCATCCGGGATCATGTACTCATGTGGCTGTTCTGGATGAAAATGCAATTTTGGTAATTATTTTTCATATCAGTTTGGAAATGCAGTCAGATACTTGGGCAGCAACTATAAGTGACTGAGCAGTCACATCATAGGAAAAAATTTTGCACTAATAAAAAGGGTGGTTTTAGAATAAATTTATAATCTGATGATCGAGGCCATTCTAACTCCAGTTCATTCTCATTTTGGATGAAAAACATCTACTGAAAGATTTACTAATTCTTTTATTCCAATTAGCAAAAGAGATCATGAACTAACAAATAAACCTATAAGCTAAAAGAAGGCATCCTGAGCAGTTGCAAGGATTAGGTTATTGTAAGGATATAAAAGAGAACAAGGGATAGCCAAGTAAACACTACCTAATCCCTAAATACTAAACCCTCAACCCTAAACAATACCTAAGTGATTCTTGTTTTTCTTTCTAAAGCTCTTGATTTCAGTAACATTAGCATTTGACGAGATACAAGAAACAAATCCAAACATCTACCTGAGATGTTCCAATAGTATTTTTCATTGATTTTTCTTCAGTTAATTTGCTGGAATTATTTGTCGTTTTATAAGACATATTATCACTATTATATAAGGAAAAACAATGTATGCCAAAGCAAAAATGCTTACACATCTCCATTTGCTACACTAACCTATTGCATAAGATGTGAAATAAAATTACTTATGATTTTTACAAATTGTGCTGGGCATGATAGAAGGATGGCTAAACTAGCCATGAAATTTTTGGTGTAGGAACCAAATGAACCAAAAAGAATGAGAATTCATATGCAGTTTAAAAAGGAGATGGACTTTATAAACTTGTAGAAAAAAAAGCATAATACCATTACTACAGATTAATGGTCTTACATGTGATAATCACAACATCATTGGAAAATACATAAACTTGACCTAACTAGAAAACATACCTTGATCTTTTCTTACTGGCTCTATCACAATTTTCATCACCAGGAGCTGGGAGACTCAGAAGTGGTGTGAAGTCATTGGGACCAATAGAAGGACGCTCTCTTTCTCGCCCAACAAAATTTGATATAAGAACAGCCTTCTTAAGCTGCTGAGCTGCCTTGTGTATAGGCACTTCATGAGGAAGTAATACTTTCCACCGCCTAATCCCCAAAGAAATAATTAACATAAAGCCAAAATCCACTTTAAAATGTATTGTATTAACCAGGGAAAAACTAATATTAAAAACTATAAAACTTCCACCACACATTGAACATATTTACCTTCTACATTGATTATCAGTACGTGGAGGAACATACGCTGCAACCTTGGACCATCTATGCCCATGCTCTGCTATTGCATGAAGTAACTTCGAATCCTCTTCTTCAGTCCATCTTTCTAAATTCAAAGATGGATCCAAACAATTGAGCCATCTGTGGACATGGAATTGATGAGAGTGGCAGAAACTTAGAAAAGAATTAAATTTGATTGTAATTCCAAAACCATCTACCTTTCCCTACATTGACTTTGAGTTCTCCCTGGGATAAACTGAGCTATTTTTTTCCAGTTTTTGGCTCCAAACAGAATAACCGAAACTTTCAAACGTTTATCTTCGTCGACAGACCACCTTCCCACCCTTTTCCTTTCAGGAAGAAGGGAGCTTCTCCATCTGCACTCAAAATAATCATGGAATTAGTAAAGTTGAAGGAATAGCACATCAATGAATGGGAACTAATAACAAAAAGTGAACCATGCGACTAGGAAAGAAGTTGTAAAACTGGTTCAATTTTCAGTAAAATGAGCTAAAAACCATTTTCTCTATGAAACACAACTTTGACATATCATTGTGGTGGGGACACCTAGCAATAAGCCTTGCCAACAGATCACATCCACTCAGAACCGAACCGGATCCAATTCATCCGGTTCAAAACCAGAACCGATTCCAAGTGGTAGCAGTAATGGGTTCCACACACCCTAGCCCGGTAGAATCGATGATTCCGGTTCTACCGAGGATCAATTCCAAAACCAATACCTGGTTTGGGACCGGTTCAAACATTCGAACCGTTCCCAGCTCCAGATAGGCATGGGGTGCCCCACACTCGCAGATGTGGGGAGCGTCTAAGCATGTGTTGAACCGGTCCCAACTCTAAGTAAGCTCGTGGATGCGGGCATGAGCGCGAGCACAGGCACATCTGAGTGTGCCTACACTACCCAGTTGAACCGAGGGCCCATGCATCTTTCATTTTTTTTTGTTGTTTCAGCCTGTTAGGGATACAATCATTGGCAAGAGGGGTTGACACTGTCAGCCCCTCTATGTCGTTAATTTTTTTAAAAAATTACAACTTTCTTAAACTTTTTAAACTCTATAAATATCCCCTCCAACTCAACTATTCTCTCCCTTATGGACTCAAAACCAATGAAGGAAGCAACAAGGGCAAATCTTGGAACAGCGGTTGTAACATCCCAAAATTTGATTTGAGGTTTAAAAATTAAAGCTGATTTGGACTGAAAATGAAGGATTTTGGATCTAAAAAGAATAATTTTGGACCTATTAATAAGAGATTGGAAACAAGGGGACTAAATTGCAATTTTCCCATTAATGGGATAAGCTCAGCGATGAACCGCCTTTCGCCCGTGCCGCCTCTTTTTCTACGTGTCGCTCGCGCCTGGAGAGAGAAGAATACTCTCTCTCTCTCTCACTCCTTGGTTTCTCGCGCCCGAGCCTCTGTCCGCGTTCGCTACTCCGCCGAGTCCAGAGAAGCAGCGGCTTCAGCTACCGCAAGCTCCAGCAGTAGGAGGAGGAGGAAAAAAGAGAAGGAAGAGAAGAAGAAGAGAAAGGAAAAAGGGGAAAGCCAAAGTGGGATTTCCAAGCGTTGTTTAACGATTAATCGGTAGGTAATTCTTTCCCCTATGTTTATGAAAGTATGTTCTGCTGCCATGTATTTTTGTTACTTGAGCAAGGGAATGTGTATGATTTGATTATCTGTGAGGTGATGTGGTATTGATAAATTTTTGTATACTAATAATAGATGAGGGCGGAAAGTTTCCTATATATGTTATGTCGATGAGGGCGGAGAGCGTACGCCGGGTGATGTCCTGATGTGGAATCACTGATGCAAGGTGCGGCTCCTGTCAAGGCTTCTAGAATAACAAGCTATAGGAGCTTTTGTCGGGCTTCTAGGTGAAAGGATATGAAAATGATAGATCTACATCACTAAACAGAGTAATGTTATGTGATTATGAAATTTAGTGAGTTTATTGACATGGAGATTATGGTGCTAATTTTTAATGTACAGCATGATGCATAATTTGTTTTATGTACAATTATTGATTATTCCATGATGTTATTTATGGTTGAATTTCACATTATGTTGGATATTGCTTTACCTACTTAGTTTGTATTAACAAACTCCTGTCATTTTTGGTGGCAGGTACTGCATAAGAAGGATCACGGACATGGTGTGGGGTATCACAGGTTGCGGCAAGAAAAAAGATATTTTAATGATATGAGATTAATGTTTAGGTTTGACGCCTCGATTGCTGGTGGCTCGGGTCGGTGTATCAGGGCGGTCGGGTGCCGACAGCCGGGACGTCACAGCGGTGATACAAGTTGTACCATTATCTATTCCTTCTACTTCTTCGACAGTTGTCACCATCTCCGTAGCATTTCGAGCAGCTTGTACAGAAAAAGGTATGGAAATTTTTTGATATTATTACCATCGATCCGAATAAATCGAATTCGGTGAATATTATTTCCAAGCTTTGTAAGAATTTATATTCTTATAAAACCGGAGGTTTTGGGCTAGGACAGGAACCTTTAAGAAGCATCTGGTCAAGTTCCACAAACTTAACCCAGACACTAGGTAGCTAACCCAGGTGGACAGTACCCAGACACAAATATATTCACAAAGTGGATTTACACCATTTAGCTTTTCTGATGAAAAGGCTAGGCCGAGTTTGGTGAGGTATGTCATTTCTACCGAATTATCCTTTACACATTGTGAGAAAAATGAGTATTTAGATTTTGTATGCAACTACTTACAGCCGGTCTATCAAAAAATATCACGTCAAACACTAAAGAAAGAGCATATGGACTAACATCAGGGTGCTTTAATTGAATATTTAACTAATTTGAATAGTCGTGTTAATTTATTTTTCAATATATGGACTAATACAAATGGTAGTAGCTGTTTAGTTATAACTTGCCATTATATAGATGAAGGTTGGGAATTACAAAAGAAAATTTTATCATTACATGCACTTGAAAAGTCATACACTAGGCACATTATTGCTCATTCTATTTTGACAACAGTTAAATTTTTGGGACTTGACGATAAATTACTATTACTTTTGATAACGCATCAAATAATACTTCTGTAATTAATTATTTAAAAACATCTTTATCTCCAACCTTAAATAGTGTTATTTTTTATATTAAGTGTGCATGTCACATTATCAATATTTATGTTTCACTGCATTTTCTGTACATCTTGAATCAATTAAAAAATTATTTTTTTTTGTAAAATGATGAGAAACTCAAATTATAAGCAAAAATAAAAACAAATTTGTATTACTAATGGTATGAACTTCATTACATTCCCATTATCGGTTGAGACAAAATGGAACTCTCTGCACCACCTACTTAATTCAATTTTGCCTTATAAAAAATTAATTACTAATTTTTATAACATTAATATTACAAATGAAATTTTGTAGTTATCGATTACTGACTGGCAATTTTTTATAACTAATAAGAATTTGTCAGAAACATTTAAAAATACAACGAAGGCATTTTCTTCTTGTTATTCTCCTACTCCATTTTCCTTTACCATATACATATCAAATGTTTGAAAATTTTTAGAATTTAGAGGTCATCTTAATTTTCATTTTTTTGTTATTAAAATAGAAGAAAAATTTCAAAAAATATTAGAAAAATATTCCCCCTATTTATATTTTAGGCTTGATGTTAGATCCAAATCAGAGAGAAGGTTCAGTTGATGCATTTTTCTATGGTAACACTAACGCATTTTTCTATGATAACACTAACTTGTTGGAGGGAGATTACAAAACTATCGACTATCAAAAAGAGTTGGGTTATTGTCTACTCCAAAAAATATTTTCTATATATTACAGGGCACAAGTGATAGGAAATAATTGCAAGAAACTTCTATTAACACACAAGGAAGTTTTAAAAGCTCTCCTAAGGCCACAACAAAAAGGCTAAAAGGAATATAGCTACAACGGGATCGAGTTCTCATCGGCGAGCTCAAGGATCATACCACCTACAACAAACCTCAATTAGCTACAACTTTATTTAAGTTTGCAGATCTAGCTTGAAGATGACTATAACTTGCTGGAATGGTGGAAGACCTATGTGAGATAATTTCCTACAATGGCCTCTCTAGAACATGATGTTTTGGTTGCACAACTATCCATAGTTGCATCAAAATCAGCATTCACTCTAACAAAGAGAATTATCAGTGATCATCGAAATAGTCTTTCACCTCTGACATTCTGCACGTTAACTCGTTTGAAGAACTGGTTCGATGCAAAACATCGAAACCAAACTTTAGAACAGTAAGATAAGTTCGAAGACAAATCATCTAAAGAGAAAAAAGAGTATGCTTGTCAAATTCTGGTAGTGATGGAAGAAAATTAAATGAATTTTTATCTTTTTTTACTGTAGATTTAGATAATTGTATTAAGTGTATTTATTCTTAAAATAATAATTTTTTAAAAAAAATGCTTGTAATTTTTATTAATCATACCAAAAAAAATCAAACTGACTCAAAATCCGCCCGACCCGAGTCGGTTGGAACTAATTCAGAACCAGTTCGACCTCATAAGCATTGATTCCAACCGCAGTCTGGCTGGAATCGGTTCGAACCGATCCGATAAGCCAGTTGATCCGAAACTGGATTGGTGTCCAAGCCTACCTGACAATATGCATTGATTTCATCCACATTAGCTCAAGGCAGATTAAAATGTTGGATTGGGGTTGTTTACTTATTTTCGAATGCAATTTTGATTTAAATGAAGATTTGATAGTTAATTTGAAAGACAAGATATTCATGATAATAATTTTTTTGTATTTTCTTTATTTAACATGAATGCAATTGGCACTTTATTTTTTAATTTTCTAATTTTTTACAATGAGATGATAATTTATGCTCAAATTATCAAAAAGAGTGAATGATTTAGATATCTTAGATTAATTATACAAAATAATAGTAAAATAGATAGTGATGCTATTAATAGGATCCAAATAGAATAGATAAAATAGAGAAATACATTTGAAATATTACGTGATAGAAAAAATTCACTTAGGCTTAAAGGTAAATTTTACAGAACAGTTATAAAGCTAGGGATACTATATAGGCCCCGTTTGTCTAGAAGTTTAAAATTAACCTGGTTTAATTTTAACCAGGCATATCACATCACACATAAAATTTAATATTAAAAATTAAATTTATTTCACATCCTACACATATTACTAAAATAATAACTAACTTATATCACATCCCTCACATATTCCAACATAATAACTAACTTTATATCACATCCCTCACATATCCCAACATAATAACTAACTTTATTTCACATCATTCACAACTTTTAATAAAAAAATATCTCTATTCAAATTTAATTTTAAACTTCTTAAATTTAACCTTACAAACAAACACACCCATAGTGCTGAATGCTAGCCTACAAAGCAGAAATACACAAATAAAATAAGTATTGTAGAAATGAGAATACTAAGATGGATGAGTGACTATATGTAAAAAGACAAGATGAAAAATGAATATATCTAAAAGAAAGTTTGAGTAGCTTCAGATGAAGATAAGGTCAAAAAGAGTCAGCTTAAATCATTTGAACACATAAATTATAGGCCAATAAAAACTCCAGTAAAAAAAGTCAGATTATTGGATAATGTCTATATAAAAAAAGAGTCAAAAAAGATATGACAAAAAACTTTAAAAAATGCTCGTATATATTTGGAACTAAATAAGAATTTATTATTTGATAGAGTGTCATAGAAATAAAGGTTCATATAGCTGACCCCACTTAGTGGAATAAAGCTTTGGTTTGTTGTTGTTGTTGTTTTCTTATTTCATATTTTTTAAACTCCATATAAAGGGATAGCTTAGCATTTTAATGAAATTATTAATGAATAAAATAAATTTAAGGTTTTGAGTATTAACATAGATTCAAGTTAACAAATCAATATACTAGCAAAGGGAAAGATGAGAATCCTAAAAGCCTAAAACAGACTAGTTATCCCATTTGAAAAAAAAAATCCTTTCAAAACTCTTAACCACCACCTTTTAAAAGAAGCACCTCCTCTCTCTCCATTTTTAAAAAACACTAAAAGTCATTAATATGATTGAACTCTAGAATATTCTAGAACATTCTAAGAAGTTCAAAAATGTTCTAAAACATTTCGGAATAATGTATAAGTTTCTAGAAAGTGGAACAAGTTTGTAGAAGTCTACGAAATTTTCTAAAAGCATCTAGATACCTGTAGAACATTATGAAACCTTATAGAAGGTTCTAGATACTTGTAGATCTTCATACAATATGAAATAACTTAGAAACTGTGTAAATGGGGGGGTTAGCTATAAATAGGGCCTAGCCCTTCACTTGTAATCGATCAAAAGAATTAATACAAAGTTTCATCCCAAGTGCTCTTGTTCTCATGCTATCAAAAAAAAAAAGTGTTCTCGTGCTCCTCTCTTCAAGCCTTCTGTTTTCCTCTTCATCTCCATTCGATGCCTTTGCTAAACCGTTCTACAAGATCGTCATCATTGCTAAGTCCTTCAAAATCGCCAATTCCCTAGATATCACGGTTCCCTTGGAGACCTCGTCAACCTGCACTTCTGTATGCTCACACAACCTTCATGCACATCACTACATGTTCCCACAACTTTCTGTTCCCCATGCACCCATTGTCCCAATGAAGTCAACCTCCGAAGATGATGTGTGAATATCTCTATGAATTCTATGCCTTCAGCTTTAAAGGGTACTTGCACTGAGCACATATAACAATAAACACCAGCATCCTCTTTAAGTCCAATGGAGTTGTGGTCCCTCCATTGCCATTTCAGCAAAGCAACCTAAATCTTTGCGTGAATTCACAAGTGAAGCCCACTAGCCTGTCTTGGTAGAACTTTTTGAATTGCACTTTAGTCCTTGAACTTTTCTTCCAGAATACATTACTTAACTAATTAATCAAATTCAGTTTAAATCATCTCTTTGTTATTGATTGGCTCCATTTAAGAGTTTCAAATTATATGATTGTGGTAAAATTACTATTGGCATTTGTTTTGTGAGAAATTATTGCTTGAACTTCGAATGTGACTTATTATATTTAAATTCGACAGCATGATTAAAATGACAAATTCTAATTTATCAAGTGATTCAATTTTCGTTAATTTTAAGTTGACTTAATTTGTGAAGTTTAAAATCATTTTTATAATATAACTATATTTTAGAAAAATATTTTGTGCTTAATTTAATAATTCGGCATTTAAATTTTGCTAATTTAAAATTTTTGACACATCATCTTTATATGTCTCACACCAAATCATTTCCATAAAATAAAAGTTTTAATGAGCCTATACCTGACTAAACACAACAAACAAACTTGAACCATATCCAAGATGACCATTATTCTAAACACATTAAATTACAATTATATGTTCCCCCACCGAAAATACTACAGGTCGACAAAGAAAGAAGAAACAAATAAGAAATAAATCATATGTTGCGTTATATTTTTTCTGTAGTACGGAGCAAATATGACAAACAGAAGGCAACATCAAAGCGATACAGTATTAAATTCATTAACACAAATGTAAAGAACAGACAAAAACACAACTACAAAAATTGACATGATGCTGTGATAGATATATACCTAGCAAACATTGTGGTTATAGATATGATTAGTGTTCTAAGTTGACAAAAACCTTTCTAATGATTGAAAAGCATATATATATATATATATATATATTTTATTGGCACTACAGTAAAAAAGGAAACGGTACAGACCTGATAGAACATTGACTACTTGTACGGCCATCCAAATGAGAAGCTATAATCTGCCAACTATCACCAAAAGTTTCCACAGCAGCTTTCAACTTTGCATCTTCTTCAATCGTCCACTCCTTATTTAAAATATGAGGATTAAGGCTCCTCTGATATCGTGCCAAGCACTGAAAGGGAGTTCTATGCGTTCCTAATGCAATTGTCATGTCAATCCAATTGTAAAGCCCTCTTTCTTGTACAGTAAACAATAATTTCTTGTCCTCCTGTGAACTCCAGGGACTATGATTGATCAATGGATCTTCGTGATTTAGCCATCTAAAATATGAAGAATTAAGATGAGTAACTTCAAAAAATTCGCAAAATTATATAGTAAGCAAATTTCCTATGAGTGCTAATATTTAATTTAAAATGATGGATAACAAAAAAAAGAATAAAAAATGAAAAGTCGTTTTAAAATACAGCAAGTTTATGATAAAAAAATTTCAAGGTTCTATTACTATACAAGTCATACCTTGATTCACACTCAGGACCAGAACATTGTGGAAGATACATAGAAGCCAAACGATCCCAGTTAATCAATGGAAGGAATGCCCGTAATATTTCTGGTGATAATTGATGATCAATACCAGAAAAAGTGGACATTACAACTGAATCAACTGAACCCTCAAAATTACTACAAAAAAGTCATTAAATGAATTTTAGTAAAATAAGAAAAAGAATGCAAATAACACCTCTCCCAAATTAATGAACATGAACCACAATATTACATGATCTCAAAAAGTAAACTAGGTTAGAATGTAGTTGAACATTTAAGTTAAATAAGTACCTTCCAAAGTTCATAGAATTCAAAAACAACATTTCTTGATATTGTTGCTTTACTCCCTTTGCAAGATTCTCATTCTCCATATTTGACCAGAGTCTCTTCTTAAGTGAGACAGGATACCTACTCATTACCAACTTGTAATTAGACACTTGTGGGTTTTCAGCTGGAGCAAGATGCAAGGAAGAGCCCTTCTTATTATTTTCCTGTCATAAGGCACATAATGCAATACCATGCTGGTTTAAAATTTGTATGAAACTAGTTTTGTGCTCAATATAAAGAAAGAGCAGCAACATCAGGAGAAAAGCAAAAGACAGTGATTGCAAAGACTCATAATATAAAATTATCAGTGATTTATTCAGCTTTTGTGTCTAAAAGTGACAAGGTAGCATGCAGGTTCAGATTAGGCAACCAGCAAAATTCATGTAAAGTAGTCACAGAGGATTGTGACTGAACAATGCAGGGATTAGCTCACTTGCATAGGGCGTGTAATGGAACAATATCGAGATTGAAATAGGTTTTATTAAAACATATTATAACAGATTATCACAAGCAAGATGTCGGATTAACTTATTTTCATCAGACCTAATACTTTATTTGAAGAAATTATTACCTTGATTAGTGCTAAGTTCTTCCAAAGATCACAAGACTAAGTCTGATTTCAATCAAAATAAAAATAAAAAAGCAAATGCCTCAAGCCTGTCACAATCGGAAGAATGTACTTAATTTAAAGATCACATAAGTAAATTGCTGAGAGTCACAACACCATGTTATATTTGAATGCAGTATCAGCGCACGCCCAAACTTTTCTCAATGCAACAAATTTGTAAATCATGCCGAGGCAAATATATGAATTGCATTCTTACAACAGCAACAAAGCCATTATCCCAACTATATAAGGTCAAATTACATTGATTTATCTTCTACATTTAGCTATATAAGTAAACCGTCTCCATGAGCACCAAGTGACTCAAGATCATTTTTATCACCCTATCCCAAATCATTTTTAGTCCACCCTTCCTATTTTAACCATTGTGAATTGCATTTTAATAGAGAATTTTGCTTAATTGGTCCATACCTATGTGATTAGCCACTTGACAGTTGCCTCCAAAATTTTACATGTACAAAATGATAGAATTGCCTCCCCTTCAAAAGGGACAGTTTCACTAACAACATCAAAATTAACATGGGAAAAATGCATAACAGTGCGAATATACATGCGCACCTTAATACCACTTGTCAAATTCTTTGTTTTTAGTGAAATCAACTTCACTCGAGGATCACTTTTCTGACATAAAATATTCCCCACTTTTCTTCTGCAAACAGCATGAAAGTCGATAAGACATTTGATCCGCTCTTTTAGTTTCTTATTTACCTCAATCTTTGCTTCAATTTCCATGAGCTTCTCCCTAATAAATCTCTGGCAAAACCTGTTCTTCTTGAGCGCTTTCACAAAATTCTGTACAGATTTTGGAAACTTAGAAGACATGAACTGCCGTATGGATAAATTGCACGCACCATCTGATTGATACAATTCGGTAAGAATATGCTGTGGATGCGTTTCACTCATTGCTTCTGAAGTGTGCTCTGGAATTGATGTACAATCCAGAACTGCCTTGGGCTTCAAATAAATAGATGAACAGCCAGTGTTCTCTTCATATTGATAAAATCCAATAGAGTTCTGCTCTTGATCCTCTTCATGACTTGAACTGTTACTGAATGGTAAATTAAGATGGTCTTGCCCTGATATTTCAGCTGAAACAGCACAATTCATTTCTGGTGAGAAATCCCATGGCGTTGCTTCTGCAACACAAACACAGAACATAAACAATATACAATCAATTTCTCCATTGCTCCCGCTTTGAAGTTATTAGATACAGGTACTAGATAAAAGATACCGATATAGAGAGGCAAAGGGTCAAAAAAGTAAATTTGTGCACATGACTACCCATGTCACAGTCCAAAACCAATTAGAAGAGATGGCTATCAAAAGATTATGCATTGTCAGGAGAATGAACAGGTTTTCTTCCTAACAACTGCACTTGAATTCTCACATATCTAAACTAATAAAGTTACGAGCACACACATCAAAAAATTTTGACAGATTCAGTGTGTCACATCATACTTGCCATTTCATACCTAACTACTCCGGTGGCATATTTTTGAAACATCACTTTAGTCTATGTTCAAGTTAGGCCAGTAAATGCGTCAGGTCAGTTCCAAAAAGACTTGTTCCAGATCCAATCCACAAATAATCAAGTCAAAAATTTATTCAAATCTTCTCAAGTTTGTTCAATAATTGAATCAAGCATGGATCAGATTCAGGTCAAATGGGTTTGCAGAAAATACTAATAACTTAGTAATATAACAAAGTAATTTTAGCCCATTTATGAATTTGTAAAAAATAGACTTAAAAATATCAAATGTTCAAATCCAATTGTGACTCTTCCCACAACTAAAGAACAAAAAGTAAAAGAACATCCAAATGTTCAAGCCTTAACAAAGTACAGACACTATACATCCCAACAAGTCGTATCGTATCCTCACGCCCCTATGTCCTTATGTCTTCTTGTGGTGTCTATACTTCCTAGATGCTTTCTATAATTTCAAGTAAAAACTATGAAAAATTATATCATCACATAAGTACTTATTATTTAATTTTATCTTGCTTTATTCTTATCATGTATTTTGAAAAGTTGTATTATGATGTTGTATCGTATCCTCGTGTAATTGTGTCGGGTCCATGCTTCCTACGTGATCCTATGCATTAAATGTGATAGAAGTTAGACAAACAGTTATTATGTATAAAAATAATTTGATACTTACATAAGGATATAAATATGGATCTGTGTATTATATATTTACATATAAAACATAAAACCAGGTTAGATCTTAATCAGATCGAAGCAGCATCAACCCAAGATCTAACACTAGAAAAGTGAATTGAAACAAGTTTGATTTTGAGTTGGATAATCGATTTTATTTTCTGTACCATTAGCTATCTAATTGAGTCAGAATTTAAGTCAAAACTCAAGTTGACCTGACCCATTTGTAGGCCTATTTTAAGTTAAGCCCTAAAGCGGGTTATCTTAATTTTGTTGGGTAAATTCCATGTCCTAGGCACCACTTGCATGTAGATCCCAACTTTATAACTTATACAATGATTCTCAAGTACCTTGTTGAAGCTTCAATCAGGTTTCGACTCTACTGTAGGATTCAATGAAATCCCAATTAACATAAGAAATTATGTTTACAACATGCCATTTCTTCGAACTTTATAATCCTAAGTTAATGTTTTGGGATTGGATTCATATATAAACAATTCAAGCAAGAAATATTTTGAAAAAATTTATTCACATCACAACTGCTTCCCCACAACCCTCTCCACAAGAAAAGTAGCCTTGATTCTTGATGATAATGAAAGTATAATGGACGCAAAAAAATAGGTAGTTTGGTAATTTCATATGGTTTTAATGGTGGAAGTGAAGGAAGAATCTTATTAACAAAATAGGCTGACCGACAGGACTCAAAGAAGGGATAAATGATGACGAAATAGTTCCATATCTCTTGTAGCAATACAGCGGTTAGTGATTAATCGTAGAGATATGATGGGGATCTCAATTCATTTCTATAAATCATTACCTTGCTGCATTTATTATCTTTTTGAAGCAATAAGACTGCAGTCTGCTTTCCTATATGAATAAGCCTTTTAATAACAACTCCAAAATGATATTCTCATTATTCATCTTTCTTGAAAACCATGATCATAACTTGTCAACTTCTTATCATATTTATATTTTGAAAACAAAAAATAAAAAAGAGTGCTTGGATGCAGCTCACACCAAAAAAGGTGTAGGAATCAAGGTTCAACGGGGAAAAGAATCAACTCAAAACAAGGTGTAGGAATCAAGGTTCAACAGAAAAAAGGATCAACAGCATTTCCAACGAAACCTTTCACATTGCAAAGCAGATTTAATTCAAGTATCTAGAACATCCCATAAACATGTAAACAACTAAACCGTTAATTACCACCATAACCTACTGGGCTCACCACTGTGAAATTAAGAAAGTAAATGTTAAAAAACCAGCCATAGTAAAACCACATACACTGACATCACTAAAGAAGTTACAATTTGTTTCACATAGTTTAATTCCTAGTACCAAACTGATCCAAAAGTTTAAGCTTGTCAGTTATGTTCAAGAAATAATATTTTATTTTTAGACACCCCACTATTTGGCTTCATAGTATTTCATTTCTTTATGACGTGATAGAATTAATTTAGTGATGCCAGGTCTCAATCTTGAAAAGAGTACATGTTAAACATCTGGCAATAAACTGAATTACATCTTAAGCTTTTTAGGTTTGTATTACAGCCTAAGAATACTACTATATTCTTAGAATACGCTTTTTAGTGATTTTATTTTTTTTCGTTGCATCTCATAACAACTGGACTCAGTCAGAGAAACATCACAAACAGTGAGATTCTAATTCGCCACAGAACCTAAAAAATACAGTTATCAATCTCCACGTTCATATTTATATTATTAAGTTTTTGTAACGTGCAGAAATATACATATTTCTCTTCACAGTAATCACCCAACGTTCATTTAATCCTTGAACTTCTAATCAATACCAAAAACCATAAATGCCATCAGAGAAGCAGCAGTTAAAAGAAATCAGCCAGCCTTACTGCCACCCACCACTTTCGTAGCGCGCAAACCTCCTCTGGATGGCGCGGAGGATCTCGAAATCCTCCTCGTCGTCGGTGTCGGGCGGCGGGAGGGCGCGGATAGGATTGACGATCGGCGGTGTATCTGGGGCAGTGGAGGCGGCGGCAGGCACCATAAACTGTTCCTGTAGCCGCCGGAGGTAGGCGACATCGTCGCTTGCTCCGCTCTCGGCATCGGAGCAGGAGTCCAATTCTCTACCGTCACTGCCTGTGGTTCGGCATTCCCGCTGGTCGGCGCCGAACCTATGCATGAGCCGCAGGAGGGTATCGGCGTCATCGTCGGAGGAAGCGGCGGCCGCATCGTCCTCCGGGAAGGAGGACGACGACGGCGAAGCCATTGGCAGATTAGGGTTCCGACGGATGAGTAGGGAGGGAGTAGATGATATTGGAATCGGGCACCGCCGTCGAAGGGGACAAGGAGGCTGAGGAGAAGCAGCCTTTATAGCGTTTTCGTATTAGAAGGACAGAGATCGTAAAAGGCATTTTTTTCTCGTTTCGGAAGTTGAGCAGAGGGGGAAAACTTGTTTTAGGGTTAGGAAATTTTTTTTTTTTATTAGCTGTTAATTAGCTTTAATTTAGGTTAAATTAATAATAATTTATTTAAATTTTAATATTAAAATTAATTTTATTTCAAATAAATTTTCTCGCAAAATATAATTAAATTTAAGATAAATTATATTAAAAATTTTAACTTCAAAATATAATATTGTGCATGTTTATAAGTTCAAATTTTTAACATTTGAGTTCTAGAGTTAAAGCACGTAATAATTGTGATGACTCGGGACCAAAGTAGTCTGAGAGTGATCACCAAGTAGATATTCATATAATTAAATTGGAATTACCACGGCAAAGGGTGGCTCATAGTAGGCGTCAGATGGGGAGGCAAGCAATGAATTGTCTCACATTATAGAGAAATAAAAGTTTTGAGAGTAGATGCGTATTTTGGTATAAAATTATAAGACTAATGATAAGAAACTTTATAATTAATATTCTTAGGCTTGAGAAATGTTGAAACGAGTGAAAAATACTTAAGTCATGTAATTTCTTAAAATCACAACAGACAATATCTCTACGTTCAAATTACAGGATGTTAAAATGTAATATCAGAGTTGACTTCCCACAATAAGATGTAGTTCAAGGACAAATTAAGTGAAAGCTAGAAGGCCCATGATGTATTGAGACTAAAGAAGGTGAGGAGTGATCGTTGGAGTGATGTCCACATGATTGAATCGAAACGCCCAAATAAAGAGTGGTTCTTGATAAATTTCTATTTAAATAGACATAAAAATGAATTATTGCACATCAAATAAATGTGAATTTTTGATATTTATAAGAAAATAGTGTGATCATAAACGGTACAAACTCTTCTTGAAATAAAATCATGAAATTAATTATAGAAAATTCTATAATTTAGTATGCCTAGTCTGGGATAAATCTAGGATGAGTATTTTTCTGAGAAGTACTGCAATTACTATTATAATATTTTATATTTGAATCAGTAAATATTATAATAATAATAATAATAATTAAGTCTCTATAATTAAAATAAGTGCACAAATAATATCCATTTAAATAGAAACCATTATCAGAAAGAAGTCAATTAGCAGAGAGAGAGAGAGAGACTTAAAAGGTAAATTCTTTATATTTAATGAGACAGGAGGATCAAATTATTAATTAATCAAAAATTTAAAATTATAAAAATATTTGATATCATATCCCGAAAATAAAGACTCGAATGTAATTTGTCATCAACTTTTTTATTTTAAATTTTTTTTATAAATTTCAAAATAAAATATTACTTTTTGTCACCTTAAAAGCAATATTACTTTCAAATATCTCAAAATAAATGTCAAAATATAATTTTAAGGCGATAAACTTATAATATTTTATGGGGGCAACTAAATACCTCTCTCTTAATTTTTTTTATTAAATATTAAGGGTATGTTTGTTTGTAAGATTAAATTTAAGAAGGTTAAAATTAAATTTAGATAGAGATTTTTTTATTGAAAGTTGTGAATGATGTGATATAGAGTTAGTTATTATGTTGGATATGTAAGCGATGTGATATAAAGTTAATTATTATGTTGGAATATGTGAGGGATGTGATATAAGTTAGTTATTATTTTAATAATATGTGTAGGATGTGAAATAAATTTAATTTTTAATATTAAATTTTATGTATGATGTGATATGCTTGGTTAAAACTAAACCAGGTTACTTTTAAACTCCTAAACAAACGGGACCTAAGTCCCTTGGTTTTTATTTTATAACTCACCTTTTAAATTTTTTAAAAATAAAAACTAATTAAATGTATATTTATAAACATATTTTGTGTGTATATATATATAATTAATAACAAACTATTAAACAATTATAATTAAAAAAAACTTTCATAGTTTTCAAAAAAAATTCTTTTATAAATCTTAAAAAGGATTTAAATAAGTTGTTTTTTGAAAATTGTGGAATTAAATTATGAAATAAAGAAATAGAAGGTTCAATTAAATAAGAACATAACAAAAAGTATGCAAGTGAGTTTTTATATTATAATATTATTTAAATATATGGGCCATAAAAGAGCATGATGAATCCACTGTAGCATACCTTCATCGGGGGTTTGGTAAGAAGGGTTAACCTGGAATATTTTATTTTAATTTAAGGGGATTTACATACAGAACACTGAATTCATCACAAATTACGCATTTCACCATTATTTAATAAATATTATATATATCACACTCTGCTTATGGGTTTTACATTTCTATTATAATAATAGCCAACATAAGCAGAATGTGATATGCGTAATATTTACTAGACGATAGTGAAATACGTAATTTGTGATGAATTCAGTGTTCTGTATGTAAATCCCCCTTTATTTTATTTTCTTTTGAAAAACCTAAGGTTAGCTTAGGGTTAACACGAGATAACTTAAGATACCCAAGTTTAACTCACCAAATGTTCTAATTTTGTGATAATTTTGCTCCCTTAACTCCACTAATACAGAGTATCTCATTCCCCCATGTGGGTGGGTTAAGGCTCACAATAACCTTTTTTAACTAAAGGTTGAATTATTAAATAACTAAACAAAATATTTAGTCAACTCTGATTGGCAACCAAATAAAATTCAATGCTAAACTGTTAAATTGATTGGGTTAAATTATTTATGAGGTTAATATATCCCAAGTTAACTAATTCTACCTCCAATTCAAATGGGCCCATAGGCCTGTTTGATAATGGACTAAAAATCATCGCTAAAATTAGCCATGATCAAAATCTTAAATTTATTTTAAAAAAAACTTAAAAAATTATTTTAAATCACATCTCACACAAATTTCAACATTAAACAATCACTTTATTCCATATCTAATACAATTCTCAATAAATCAATCAACTTTATTTCACATCCTACACAATTTTTAATATAATCAATTTACTTTATTTCACATCACACATTTTTTAAAAATGACTAAAAATTCCAACTAAATCTTCTTTTTTTTTCTTATTACCAAACAGAACCCTAGGTACACATCATACAAAATGAATACTTTTAATCTGTACTAGGAGCTCGTGAGAGTGAACCCGCATCATAACACAAAGTTAAATTTGAATCAATTCCACATAACCTGAACAAATAGTATGTGATTTAATCTCTTCAATTTGAGAAAGAGCCAAAATCATAAAATATATTAGATAATTGGAAACTTGGTGATTTTGATTGATTTCATAATTTTCAGGGATGGCAAACATCACCACAAACCAAGAAAGATCAACCAGCCCACATGAAAGAAGAATAAATTAAACATCAGCCAATACAACAGTTGATAGCAGAGTCTGCTTAAAAGAATATTGTAACAAGAACAGAGTTGATAGGAGGAGAAATTACAACCTAATTTGTCTCCTGGCAGGCTGATTGGCTTTCAAAAGCAGCAGTTTTTTTTCCTTTCAGATGTTTCACAAAAACGTTTCCCCAGTTTCTTTCTTTCATTAGTTGATGTGCTGCAGCAAAACAGAAAATACGAGTATCAGTAGAATTCACATAAACTTAGCTCATCGTAACTAATAAAATAAAATAAAAAATATAACGGACTTCGCCCTCCCAAGTTATTTAGGACTGCCTCACATGAATCATTCTTCACCTATCATTAGTGGTTAGTAGTTCGAATCTCGTGATAATTCTAGTTTATAAGCAGGATCTAAGTCTAGAAGAGAAAGCTCAAAAAATGTTATAGAGGACACCTAACCAAAAAAAACAGGGGCGCTAAACATGACCCAATCAATAACGCACAATCGAAACATTTGCCTAACGTATTTCATAACAATTCAAAAGCTTTAGCGCACACTTGACTAGACTAATAAAATCTGAGATTTCCAAATCCGGTTTGGCTTGTGTTGTCATATCGAATCATATATTAACACCCTGGTACTACAGATAGCAAATCCAGTTCATTGTTTTACAAAAAAAAAGAAAGAATAGAAAACCCAGTATTTGATTGATCCCAACAGAAAAAAGGGCTTTAAGGAGATGTAAAATGCTAAAGATAATACCTATTAAGTTCTAGATTTCTTTAATTTTTGTTTGTGTAAGGATCATTTACTGACTCCATTACAATGGCAGACAAACCCATTGCTCAACATATCCTTGCGCTTGAAATTGACCCTAGTTGATCCCCATATACGGATTGTGTGGTCATCACTGCCTGATGCAAGCATTTGCAGGTTCGTCGGGTTCCAGCTAACACAGTTGACTGCACCAGAATGCCCTGATAATGTTTGAATTAGATCACCAGTTGGTCGGTGCCAGATGTATACCTGATAATCAGAACATAAGAAAAAACATATAGCTTAGACAAAAGAACATGAACAGGAATAGAGAAGATATTCTGTTACTCAAAACCAAAAATGTCGCTTTTAAATAAGGACAACGGATTCTCCTACCAGAGTTAGGATCAATTAACATTTCAAATGAGCTATTATGAGAAGCGATTGAAAAAAAAGAGAGAAGAAGCACACAAAATTTACATGATTCAATGAATTTCCCCATGGCCAAGTTGTGGTGGGGACACCATGATCGACCGTCGATTCATTCCTGGCAGAGTTTATCGTCGACGGCCGAGATCTAGCCATGTTGCTTCGATCTGGATTGATTGACTATTAGGACAGAAAAATCTTTATATAAATTGATCGAGGTATTGAGAAATTAACAATTCAGATTAGGTGGCAATTAAAGTTTTTTTTCAATAAATCAGAACGGGAACTAGGATTGAGGGTCTCACAATAATTTAACCACCAGTAATTTAATTCGCTCATAATGAATAGTCGCAAGGTGGAATTCGCAAATCACAAACGAGCATAAAATCACAGATTATTTGATTTTACCAAGGTTAAAGGGCTTTGTCAAAATTCGTACCTGAGTCAGAGAATCCAGGGACTAATTTGCATTTTCTCAAAATTGAAGAAGTCAGCTGGGCGCACATGACGCAAGCTCGGTGGCGGGTGCGGGTGCGGTGGGCGCAAGCAGGCGGGACGGCCACATTGGCGTGGCGAGCGGGATGGGAGCAGGGGGGGGGCTTGCGCTGAATCGTGG
>KZ452030.1:12181-23947 GCA_002786265.1 Apostasia shenzhenica
TCCCGCAAACCCATGCAAAACCCCGTAAACCCCGCAAAAACCCCATAAACACTGCAAAACCTCGCAAACCCGTAAACCGCATAAACCCCATTAAACTGCACTAAAACCCCGGTTAAACCTCGTAAACCCAGCAACAAACTCTGGTAACCCGGAAAACCGAATAAACCCCGAATATTTCCTGCAAAACCTCGCAAAATCCCATAAAACAACTGGAAAGCCCAGCAAATGCCACCGCGCAAACCCCGCAAACCCGCAAACCCCGCAACCCGCAAAAAACCCCCGCAAAATCCCCGCAAACCCTACACAACCTATGCAAACCTCGTAAACCCCCGCAACCCCGCAAATCCGATAAAACCCCGTAAAAACCATGTAACACCATTAAAACCCGCGTAAACCGCGTAAACCCGCAAACCCTGCTAAAAAACCGTCGTAAAACCCCGTAAACAATTGTAAACCCATTAAAATCTCTACCCCGCAAACCCCGCAAATCCCGTAAACCCCGTAAACCATGTAAACCATGTAAACCCGCGTAAACCGCGTAAACCCCGCAAACCCTGCAAACCGTGTAAACCCCGTAAACAATGTAAACCCCATACAAACCGTAAACCCCGTAAACTGCGTAAACCATGTAAACTTGTAAACTCGTGTAAATCGCATAAACCCCAAAACCCGATAAACGGCAAAATCCCCGTAAACTCCATAAACCCTGTACAAACCATAAACCCTGTAAACCCCGTACAAACCGTAAACCCAAAAAAAGGTACAAACCGTAAATCCCGCAAACCATGTAAACCTCGCAAACCCCGTAAACACCGCAAACTACGCAAACCGCGCAAATCCTGCAAACCGCGCAAACCCCGCAAACACCGCAAATCGTGCAAACCCCGCAAAATGCCGCAAACTGTGCAAACTCCGCAAACCATGCAAACTACGCAAACCCCGCAAACCCCGTAAACCCCGCAAACCCCGTAATCCCCATAAACCCCGTAAACCCCATAAACCCCGTAAACCGTGTAAACCCCAGAAACCCGCGTAAACCGCGTAAACCCCGCAAACCCCACAAACCGCATAAACCCCGTAAACCCCATAAACCTCATACAAACCGTAAACCCCGTAAACTGTGTAGACCCTGTAAACTCCGCAAACCGCATAAACCCCGTAAATCCGCGTAAACTGTATAAACCCCAAAAACCCAGCAAACCCTGAAATCCTCGTAAACTTCGTAAACCCCGAACAAACTGTAAACCCCGTACAAACCGTAAACCTCGTAAACCCTGCAAACCCCGCATACTGCGTAAACCTCGTAAACCCCGTAAACCCCGAAATCCCGGTAAACCCCGAAAACCCCGTACAAACTGTAAACCCCGTAAACCCCGTAAACCCCGTATAATCCGTAAACCCCGTAAACCGCATAAACCCCATAAACCCTATAAACCGCGTAAACCCCATAAACCCGCGTAAACCGCATAAACCCCAAAAACTCGGTAAACCCCGAAATCCCCGTAAACTCTGTAAACCCCGTACAAATCGTAAACCCCGTACAAATCGCAAACCCAGTACAAATCGTAAACCCCGTAAACCCCATATAAACCGTAAACCCAGTAAATCCTGTAAACCGTGTAAACCCCGTAAACCGCATAAACCCCAAATAACCCCGCAAACCATGCAAATCCCGCAAACCCTGCAAACCCTGCAAACCATGAAAACCATGCAAACAGCGCAAACCGCGCAAACCGTGCAACCTGCACAACCCGCGCAACCCGCGCAAACCCCGAAAAGCATGCAGAAATCGTAATCGCCGTAAACCCCATAAACCCCATAGAAATCATAAACCGCTTAAACCGTGAAATCCATGAAAACCCTGTACAAACCGTAAATCCCGTAAACCCTGTACAAATCGTAAACCCTGCAAATCGCGTAAACCCCGCAAACCCCGTAAACCCCGCAAACCCCGTAAACCCCGTAAACCCTATAAACCTTGCAAACCCCGCAAACCCCGTAAACCCCGCAAACCGCGTAAACCTCGCAAACTGTGCAAACCGCACAAACCCCGCAAACCATGTAAACCTCGTAAACCCCATACAAACCGTAAACCCCGTAAACCCCGTAAACCGCGTAAACCCCGTAAACCCCGTAAACCGCATAAACCCCGTAAGCCCGCGTAAACCGCATAAACCCCAAAAACCCGAAAAACCTCGAAATCCCCATAAACTGCGTAAACCCCGTACAAACCGTAAACGCTGTAAACCCCATACAAATTGTAAACCCCGTAAACTCAGTACAAACCGTAAACCCCGCAAATCGCATAAACCCCGCAAACCCCGTAAACCCTACAAACCCCGCAAACCCCGCAAACGCCGCAAACCATGCAAACGCCGCAAAACTGCGCAAACCGTGCAAACCATGCAAACCGCACAAATCCCGTAAACCGCGCAAACCGCGCAAACCTCGCAAACCCTCCAAACCCTGCAAACGCTCCAAACCGGGCAAACGCCGCAAACTGCGCAATCCGCGCAAACTGCGCAAACCGCGGAAACCGAGCAAACTGCGTAAACCCCGTAAACTTCGCAAACCGCGTAAACCTCATAAACCCCGTAAACCCCATAAACCCCGCAAACCGTGTAAACCCCGTAAACCCCGTAAACCCATACAAACCATAAACCCTGTAAACCGTGTAAACCCTGTAAACCCGCGTAAACCGCATAAACCCCAAAAACTCGGTAAACCCCGAAATCCTCGTAAACTCCGTAAACCCCATACAAACTGTAAACCCTGTAAACCCCGTACAAACCGTAAACCCCATAAACACGGTACAAACTGTAAACCCCGTAAACCCGGTACAAACCGTAAACCCCACAAACCGCGTAAACCCCGCAAACCCTGCAAACCTCGCAAACGCCGCAAAACGTGCAAACACCGCAAACAATGCAAATACTGCAAACCACACAAACCGCTCAAACCCCGCAAACCGCGCAAAACCCGCAAACCACACAAACGCCGCAAACCCCGCAAACCCCGCAAACCGCGCAAACCCTGCAAACCGCGTAAACCGTGTAAACCTCGTAAACCTTGTAAACCCTAAAGCGCATAAACCCTGAATAACCCTGCAAACAGCGCAAACCCCGCAAACACCGCAAACCCCACAAACCCCGCAAACGCCGCAAACCGTGCAAACCCCGCAAACCCCTCAAACCGTGCAAATCATGCAAATCGTGTAAACCCCGTACAAACCGTAAACCCTGTAAACCCGGTACAAACCGCAAACTCCGCAAACCCCGCAAATACCGCAAACGCTGCAAACCGTGCAAATGGCGCAACCGCGCAAACACCGCAAACCACGCAAACCCTGCAAACCTCGCAAACCCCACAAACCACGCAAACCCTGCAAATCCCTCAAACACTGCAAACCATGCAAAGACCGCAAACCGCGCAAACCTCGCAAACCGCGCAAACTGCGCAAACCGCGCAAACCCCGCAAACCGCGCAAACCGCGCAAACCTCGCAAACAGTGCAAACCACATAAACCCTGCAAATCGCGCAAACCCCGCAAACCCTGTAAAACCCTCAAATGCTGCAAACCGTGCAAACATATCAAACCGTAAAACCCCGCAAACCATGCAAACTGTGCAAACCGTACAAACAGCGCAAACAGTACAAACCGTGCAAACAGCTCAAACCGCCCAAATCACGCAAACCGCGTAAACCCCGCAAACCCCACAAACTGCGTAAACCTCGTAAACCCCGTAAACCTCGTAAACCCCAAAATCCCGGTAAACCCCGAAAACCCCGTACAAACCGTAAACACTATAAACCCCGTACAAACCGTAAACCCCATAAACCGCGAAAACACCATAAACCCTGTAAACCGCAAAAACCCCGTAAACCCGCGTAAACCGCATAAACCCAAAAAACTTGGTAAACCCCGAAATCACCGTAAACTCTGTAAACCCCGTACAAATCGTAAACCCCGTAAACCTCGTACAAACCGTAAACCCCAGAAATCCTGTAAACCGTGTAAACCCCGCAAACGCTGCAAACCCTGCAAACGTCGCAAACCGCGCAAAACACGCAAATGGTGCGAACCGCGCAAATGGCACAATTCGCACAACCCGCACAACCCGCGCAAACCCCGCAAACCCCGCAGTAATCATAATCCCCGTAAACCCCATAAGCCCCGTAGAAATCGTAAACCGCTTAAACTGCGAAATCCATATAAACCCCGTACAAACCGTAAACCCTGTAAACCCCATACAAACCGTAAACCCTGCAAACCGCGTAAACCCCGCAAACCCCGTAAACACCGTAAACCCTACAAACCCCGAAAATCCCGCAAACCCCGTAAATCCCACAAACCGCATAAACCTCGCAAACCGCACAAACCGCGTAAACCCCATAAACCGAGTAAACCCTATAAACCGCTCAAACCCTGTAAACCACGCAAACTCTGTAAACCGCATAAACCCAGAAAACCCGGCAAACCCCGAAAACCCGGTAATCCCCGAATAACCCAGCAAACCTCGCAAACCCTACAAACCCCGTAAACCCCGCAAACCCCATAAACACTGCAAACCTCGCAAACCCCGTAAACTGCATAAACCCCATAAACTGCATAAACCCCGTAAACTGCGTAATTCCCAACAACTCAATAAACCCCGAAAACCCGGTAAACCCCGAATATCCCCGCAAACCCCACAAATCTCGTAAACACTGGAAACCCCGCAAACCCTGCAAACCATACAAACCTCGTAAACCCCGCAAACCCCGCAAATCCTGTAAACCCCGTAAACCGTGTAAACCCCGTAAACTCGTGTAAACTACGTAAACCCCACAAACCCCGCAAACCGTGTAAACCCCGTAAACAATGTAAACCCTATACAAACCATAAACCCCGTAAACCCTGTAAACCCTGTAAACCCCGTAAACCGTGTAAATCTTGTAAACCCGCGTAAATCGCATAAACCCCAAAAACATGGTAAACCCCAAAATCCCCGTAAACTCCATAAACCCTGTACAAACCGTAAACCCTGTAAACCCCGTACAAACCGTAAACCCCAAAAAAAAGTACAAACCGTAAATCCCGCAAACCGTGCAAAAACCCCAAAAACCCCGTAAACACTGCAAACTGCTCAAACAGCACAAACCGTGCAAACCGCGCAAACCCTGCTAACCCCGCAGACCCTGCAAACACCGCAAACCGTGCAAACACCGCAAACCGTGCAAACCCCGCAAACGCCGCAAACCCTGCAAACCCTGCAAACCCGACAAACCCCGAAAACCCTGCAAACCCCGCAAATGCTGCAAACTGTGCAAACCCCGCAAAACATGCAAACCGCGCAAACCCTGCAATCCCTGTAAACCCCGCAAACCCCGTAACCCCATAAACCTCGTAAACTATGTAAACCTCGTAAACCTGCGTAAACCGCGTAAACCCCATAAACCCCACAAACCGCGCAAACCCTGCAAACCTTGTAAACCCCGCAAACCCCGCAAACCTCGTAAACCCTGTAAACCGTGTAAACCCCGTAAACTCATGAAAACTACGTAAACCCCGCAAACCCCGCAAACCGTGTAAACCGTGTAAACAATGTAAACCCTATACAAACCGTAAACCCCGTAAACCGTGTAAACATTGTAAACCCCATAAACCGTGTAAACCATGTAAACCCGCGTAAATCGCATAAACCCCAAAAACATGGTAAACCCCAAAATCCCCGTAAACTCCATAAACCCTATACAAACCGTAAACCTTGTAAATCCCGTACAAACCGTAAACCCTGTAAACCCCGTACAAACCGTAAACCCCAAAAAATGGTACAAACCGTAAATCCCGCAAACCGTGCAAAAACCCCAAAAACCCCGTAAATACTGCAAACTGCGCAAACCGCGCAAACCGTGCAAATCGCGCAAACCCTGCAAACCCCGCAAACCCTGCAAACCCCGCAAACCGTGCAAACGCCACAAACCGTGCAAACCGTGCAAACCCCGCAAACGCCGCAAACCCTGCAAACCCCGCAAACCCGACAAACCCCGCAAACCCTGCAAACCCCGCAAATGCCGCAAACTGTGCAAACCCCAAAAACCATGCAAACCGCGCAAACCCTGCAAAACCCATAAACCACGCAAACCCCGTAAACCCCATAAACCTCGTAAACTGTGTAAACCTCGTAAACCTACGTAAACTGCGTAAACCCCGTAAACCCCACAAACCGCGTAAACCCTTCAAACCCCGTAAACCTTATACAAACCATAAACCCCGTAAACTGTGTAGACCCTGTAAACCTCATAAACCGCATAAACCCCGTAAACCTGCGTAAACCGTATAAACCCCCAAAACCCAGTAAACCCCGAAATCCTCGTAAACTCTGTAAACCCCAAACAAACCGTAAACCCCGTACAAACTGTAAACCTCGTAAACCCTGCAAACCCCGCATACCGCGTAAACCTGGTAAACCCCGTAAACCCTGAAATCCTGATAAACTCCGAAAACCCCGTACAAACCGTAAACCCCGTAAACCCCGTACAAACCGAAAACCTCGTAAACCGTGTAAACCTTATAAACCCTGTAAACTGCGTAAATCTCGTAAACCCGCGTAAACCGCATAAATCCCAAAAACCCGGTAAACCCCGAAATCCCCGTAAAATCTGTAAACCCTGTACAAATCGTAAACCCCATAGAAATCGTAAACCCCGTAAACCCCGTATAAACTGTAAACCCCGTAAATCCTGTAAACCATGTAAACACCGTAAACCGCATAAACCCCGAATAACCCCGCAAACCCTGCAAATCCCGCAAACCCTGCAAACCCTGCAAATCACGAAAACCATGCAAATAGCATAAACCGCGCAAACCGTGCAACCTGCACAACGCACGCAACCCGCGCAAACCCTGCAAAAATCGTAATACCTGTAAACCCCGTAAACCCCGTAGAAATCGTAAACCGCTTAAACCGTGAAATCCACGTAAACCCTGTACAAACCGTAAATCTCGTAAACCCTGTACAAATCGTAAACCCCGTAAATCGCGTAAACCACGCAAACCCTGTAAATCCCGTAAACCCCGTAAACCTCGTAAACCCTACAAACCTTGCAAACCCTCAAACCCCGTAAACCCCGCAAACCGCGTAAACCTCGCAAACCGCGCAAACCGCGTAAACACCGCAAACCGCATAAACCCCGTAAACTGCGTAAACCCTATAAACTGCGCAAACCCCGTAAACCGTGCAAACTCCGTAAACTACATAAACCCAGAAAACCCGACAAACCCCAAAAACCCGGTAATCCCCGAATAACCCAGCAAACCCCGCAAACCCATCAAACCCCGTAAACCCCGCAAACCCCGTAAACCCTGCAAACCTCGCAATCCCTGTAAACCGCGTAAACCCCATAAACCCCGTAAACCGCATTAACCCCAAAAATTCTATAAACCCCGAAAACCCGGTAAACCCTGAATAACCCCGCAAACTCGCAAATCCCGTAAACCCTAGAAACCACGCAAACCCCGCAAACCCCACAAACCCTACAAACCATGCAAACCCCGTAAACCCCGTAAACCCCATAAACCATGTAAACCCCATAAACCTGCGTAAACCGCGTAAACCCCACAAACCTCGTAAACCGTGTAAACCTTGTAAACCCCATACAAACTGTAAACCCTGTAAACTGCATAAACTCCGTAAACCCTGTAAACTGCATAAACCCTGTAAACCCGCATAAACCGCATAAACCGCATAAACACTAAAAACCCAATAAACCCCGAAATCCCCGTAAACTCTGTAAACCCTGTACAAACCGTAAACCCTGTAAACCCCATACAAACTGTAAACCCCGTAAACCCGGTACAAACTGTAAACCCCGCAAACTGAGTAAACCCCGCAAACCCCGTAAACCCTGTAAACCCCGCAAACCGTGCAAATGCCGCAAACCTTGCAAACGCCGCAAAATCACGCAAACCTTGCAAACAGCGCAAATCGTGCAAACCATGCAAATCCCGCAAACCGCGCAAACCCTGCAAACCCTGCAAACCCAGTACAAATCGTAAACCCCATAAACCCCGTACAAACCGTAAACCCCGTAAATCCTATAAACCCCGAATAAACCCACAAACCCTGCAAACCCCGCAAACCCTACAAACCTCGCAAATGCCACAAACTGTGCAAACACCGCAAACCGTGCAAACCCTGCAAACCGTGCAAACCCCGCAAAAAGTGCAAACCGCCCAACCTGCACAACCCCCTGCAACCCGTGCAAACCACGCAAACCCCGCAGAAATCGTAATCCCCGTAAACCCTGTAAACCCTGTAGAAATCGTAAACCGCTTAAACTGCGAAATCCGTGTAAACTTCGTACAAACCGTAAATCCCATAAACCCCGTACAAACTGTAAACCCCGAAAACCCCGTAAACCCCGCAAACCCCGCAAACCCTGCAAACCCTGTAAACCCTGCAAACCGCGAAAACCTCGCAAACCGCACAAACCACGCAAACCACGTAAACCCCACAAACCGCATAAACCCCATAACCGCGTAAACCCTTTAAACTGCACAAACCTTGTAAACCGTATAAACCCAGAAAAACCGGCAAACCCCGAAAACCCGGTAATCCCCGAATAACCTAGCAAACCCCGCAAACCCCGTAAACCCCGCAAACCCAGTAAACCCTACAAACCTCGCAAACCCCGTAAACCCCATAAACTGCATAAACCCCATAAACTGCAAAAACCCAAAAAACTCGGTAAACCCTGAAAACCTGGTAAACCCCGAATAACCCCGCAAATCCCGTAAACCCCAGAAACCCCGCAAACCCCGCAAACCCTGCAAACCCAGCAAACCCAGCAAACCCCGTAAACCCCGTAAACCCACAAACCCCTTAAACCTCGTAAACTTTGTAAACCCCGTAAACTGTGTAAATATCATAAACCCGCAAAAACTGCGTAAACCCCGCAAACCGTGTAAACCTCGTAAACCCCATACAAATCGTAAATCCCGTAAATCGTGTAAACCCCGTAAACCGCATAAACACCGTAAACCAGCGTAAACCGCATAAACCCTAAAACCCAGAAAACCTCGAAATCCCCATAAACTCCATAAACCCCGTACAAATCATAAACCCTGTAAACTCCGTACAAAACGTAAACCCCATAAACCCGGTACAAACCGTAAACTCCGCAAAGCGTGTAAGCCCCGCAAACCCCGTAAACCCGGTAAACCCCCCAAACCCCGCAAACGCCGCAAACCATGCAAACGCCTCAAAACCGTGTAAATCCCGCAAACCGTGCAAACCGTGCAAACCGCGCAAATCCCGCAAACCACACAAACCCTGCAAACCCCGCAAACCCTGCAAACCCTGCAAACGCTGCAAACCGGCCAAATGCCGCAAACCGCACAAACTGAGCAAAATGCGCAAACCGAGCAAACCGCGTAAACCCCGTAAACTTAGCAAATCGCGTAAACCTCATAAACCCCGTAATCCCCGTAAACCCCACAAACCGTGTAAACCCCGAAAACCCTGTAAACTCCATGCAAACCGTAAACCCCGTAAACTGTGTAAACCCCGTAAACCCGCATAAACCGCATAAACCCCATACAAACCGTAAACCCTGTAAACCCCGTACAAACCGTAAACCCCGTAAACCCGGTACAAACCGTAAACCCGGTACAAACCGTAAACCCCGCAAACGCGTAAACCCCGCAAACCTTGCAAACCCCGCAAATGCTGCAGACCATGCAAACCATGCAAACTCCGCAAATCACGCAAATCACACAAACCCCGCAAACCGCTCAAAACCCACAAACCGCACAAACCCCGCAAACCCCGCAAACCCCGAAAATCCCGCAAACTGCGCAAACACTACAAACCACGGAAACTGTGTAAACCTTGTAAACCGTGTAAACCGTAAACCACATAAACCCTGAATAACCCTGCAAACACCGCAAACCCAGCAAACACCGCAAACCCCACAAACTCTGCAAACGCCGCAAACCGTGCAAACCCCGCAAACCCTGCAAACCGCACAAACCATGCAAACCGTGTAAACTGCGCAACCCTGTAAATCGTCTAAACTCCGTAAACCGCATAAACCCCGAATAACCTCGCAAACCCCGCAAACCCAGCAAACTGTGCAAATGCCGCAAACCGCGCAAACCCTGCAAACCTCGCAAACCCCGCAAATCGTGCAAACCATGAAAACTGCTCAAACTGTGCAAACCGCGCAAACACTGCAAACCCTACAAACCGCGTAAACCCCGTAAACTCCGTAAACCCCAAAATACCAGTAAGCCCCGAAAACCACATAAACTTTGTAAACCGCACAAACCCCATAAACCCTGTAAACTGCGTAAACCCCGTAAACCCGCGTAAACCGCATAAACCCAAAAAACTCGATAAACCCCAAAACCCCCGTAAACTCCGTAAACCCTGTAAACTCCGTAACCCCGTACAAACCATAAATTCCATAAACCCCGTACAAACCGTAAACCCCGTAAACCCCGTACAAACCGTAAACCCCGCAAACTGCGTAAACCCTGCAAACCCCGCAAACCCCGCATAGCCCACAAACGCCGCAAACCGCGCAAACCCTGCAAACCGCGCAAATCCCGTAAAACCCGAAACCCACAAAAACCCTGTAAATACCGTAAACTGTGTAAACCTCATAAACCCTGTAAACCACGTAAACCCCGTAAACTGCATAAACCCCAAAAACCCGATATTATCGAGGTTATCGGGTTTTTGGGGTTTGCGCAGTTTGCATGGTTTGCGGCGTTTGCATGGTTTGCGGTGTTTGCGAGGTTTGGGGGTTTGCGGGGTTTACGGGGTTTGCGGGGTTTACGCGGTTTACGGGGTTTACGATGTTGTTGAGGTTATCGGGGTTGTCGGGGTTGTCAGGATATAGGGGGTTGTCGAAGTTATCGAGATTTATGGGGTTTACGAAGTTTACGGGGTTTACTGTTGGTATGGGGTTTACGGTTGGTACGGGGTTTATGGTTGGTACGAGGTTTACGGTTGGTACGGGGTTTACGGTTGGTACAGGGTTTACGGTTGGTATGGGGTTTACGGTCAGTACGGGGTTTACGGTTTGTACGGGGTTTGCAGTTACGGATTACAGGGGGTTTATGTATTTTACGGGGTTCTTCGGGGTTTGCGGGGTTTACGGGGTTTGCGGGGTTTACGGAGTTTGCAGGGTTTACGGGGTTTGCACGATTTGTATGGGGTTTACGGGGTTTATGGTTTGTACGGCATTTTCAGGGTTTACCGGGTTTACGGTGTTTGCACGGTTTGCGGCGTTTGCAGGGTTTATGGGGTTTGCGGGGTTTGCGGTTTGTAGGGTTTGCGGGGTTTACGGGGTTTACGGGGTTTACGGTTTGTACGGGGTTTACATGGATTTCACGGTTTAAGCGGTTTACGCGGTTTACAATTTCTGTGGGGTTTACGGAGTTTACGGGGATTACGATTTCTGCGTGGTTTGCGAGGTTTGCGCGGTTTGGGGAATTTGTGGGTAAACCTTGTAAACCGTGTAAACCGTAAACCGCATAAACCCTGAATAACCCTGCAAACACTACAAACCCCGCAAACACCGCAAACCCCGCAAACACCGCAAACCACACAAACCCCGCAAACGCTACAAACCGTGCAAACCCCGCAAACCCCGCAAACCGCACAAACCACACAAACCATGTAAACCGCGCAAACCCCGTAAATCGTGTAAACTCCGCAAACCGCATAAACCCCGAATAACCTCGCAAACCCCGCAAACCCTGCAAACCGTGCAAAC
>KZ452030.1:37948-48687 GCA_002786265.1 Apostasia shenzhenica
TGCAACCGTGTGCAAACCAGCCGGCCCAAACCGCTTAAACCCCCCGCAACCACGCAAACGTGCAAATCGTGCACAAACAGGCCCGCAAAACAGCACCAAACCGCGCAAACAGCCTCAAACCGGCCTAAATTGCGCAAACCGCGCAAACCAACCGCAAACCCCACCAACACCCGCCGTAACCTCGTAAACCCCTGTAAACACCCGAAAACCCTGAATCCTCGGTAGAAATTCTCGAAAACCCCGAAAACCGTAAACACCGTAAAGCGGCGACAATCTGTAAACCCGTCGTCAAACCGGGTGGAAAACCCCAGTAAACCCCTATAAACCACAAAAACCCTGTCAAACCCTGGTAAACCGCCAAAAACCCCGTTATAGAACCCAGCGAATAATCACATCGCATAAACTCCAAAAAACCCCAGGTAAACCCGAGAATGCCCCGTAAACTCTTGTTAAACCCAGACAAATCGTAAACCCCATAAACCCCGGTACAAAACCGAGTAAACCACCAGAATCCCAGTAAAACTTGTTAAACCCCGTAAACGCGGCTAAACCCGAAACTAACCCTGCAAACTACCGCAAACCATGCAAATCCCGCCAAAACCCTGCCAAAACTCTGCAAAACCCCGCAAATGCCGCAAACGGCCGAAACGCCTGGCAAAACGCCGCAAAACCGGCAAACGTGCCAAACGCGCAAACCGCCCAATGTTGCCACAACCGCGCCAACGCGCAACCCCGCGTGAACCCTACAAACCCCTGAAGAAATCATATCCCTTCCGTCAAACCCCGGTAAACCCCGTAGAATCGTTTAAACCGCTTAAAACCCGCTAAATCCATGTAAACCCCGTTACCAAACCGTTAAACCCGAAAACCCCATTACAAACCCGTGTACAAACCCCGTAAACCCCCCGTAAAAACCCGTAAACCCCGCAAACCGCGTCAAACCCCACGCGCAAATCCTGTAAACCCGTAAACCCGTAGAAAATCGTTAAAAACTCTTTTCAAACCCGCCTTAAATCATGTAAACCCCGCTACAAACCGTAAACCCGTACAAACCGAAAACCCCGCCAAAACCGCGTAAACCCCGCAAATCCTGTAAACCCCGTAAACCCCGTAAACGCTATAAACCCCGCAAACCCCGCAAACCCCGTAAACCCTGCAAACTGCGTAAACCTCGCAAACAGCACAAACCGCGTAAACCCCGCAAACCGCATAAATCATGTAAACCCCGTAAACCTGTGTAAACTGCATAAACCCCGCAAACCGAGTAAACCCCGTAAACCCCGTAAACCCCATACAAACCGTAAACCCTGTAAACCGCGTAAACCCCATAAACCCCGTAAACCGCGTAAACCTCGTAAACCCGCGTAAAGCATAAACCCCAAAAACCTGGTAAACCTCGAAATTCCCGTAAACTCTGTAAACCCCGTACAAACCGTAAACCCCGTAAACCCGGTACAAATCGTAAACCTCGTAAACCGCGTAAACCCTGCAAAATCACGCAAACCCCGCAAACCGTGCAAACCGTGCAAACCGCGCAAATCCCGCAAACTGCAAAAACCCAGCAAACCCCGCAAACCCTGCAAACCCCGCAAACGCCGCAAACTGTAAACCCCGTAAACCCCGTAAGCCCGGTACAAACCGTAAACCTGGCAAACCGTGTAAATCTTGCAAACCACACAATACTTGCAAACCCCGTAAACGCCGCAAATCATGCAAACGCCGCAAACCATGCAAACCGTGCAAACCCGCAAACCACGTAAACCCCGCAAACCGCACAAACCCCGCAAAACCCGCAAAACCCGCAAACCACGCAAACCCCGAAAACCGCATAAACCATGCAAACCTCGTAAACCGTGTAAACTGTAAACCGCATAAACCCCGAATAACAAATTAAACACCGCAAAGCCCACAAATGCCGCAAACCGCGCAATCCCCGCAAACCGCGCAAACCACGCAAACCGCATAAACCCCAAAAACCCGGTAAACCCCAAAATCCCCGTAAGCCTCGTACAAACCGTAAACCCTGTAAACCCCGTACAAATCGTAAACCCCGTAAACCCTATAATCTGTGTAAACCCCGTAAACCGCGTAAACCCAGATAACCCCGCAAACCCCGCAAACCCCACAAACCCCGCAAACCCTGCAAACCCTACAAACCCCACAAACGCCGCAAACAGTGCAAACGCGGCGAACCGCGCAAACCCTGCAAACCGCGCAAACAGCTTAAAACCCCCCAAACCACGCAACACGCGCAACCCGCGCAACCCGCTCAAACCCCGCAAACCACGCAGAAATCATAATCCCCGTAAACTCCGTAAAACCCACAAAAATCATAAACCGTGTAAACCGCTTAAACTGTGAAATCCATGTAAATCCCGTACAAACCGTAAACCCCGTAAACCCCGTAAACCTCGTACAAACCGTAAACCCCGCAAACCGCGTAAACCCCGCAAACCCCGTAAACCCTGAAATCCCGGTAAACCCCGAAATCCTTGTAAACTCTGTAAACCCCATACAAATCGTAAACACCGTAAACCCCGTACAAACTGTAAACCCCGCAAACCCCGTAAACCCCGCAAACCTCGTAAACCCCGCAAACCCCGCAAACCCTGTAGACCCTATAAACCCTGCAAACCGCGAAAACCTTGCAAACCGCGCAAACCACGCAAACCACGTAAACCACACAAACCGCATAAACCTCATAAGCCTCGTAAACCCTTTAAACCGCACAAACCTTGTAAACCGCACAAACTTCGTAAACCGTATAAACCCAGAAAAAATGTATAAACCCCGAAAACCCGGTAATCCCCGAATAACCCAGCAAACCCCGCAAACCCCGTAAACCCCGCAAACCCAGTAAACCCTGCAAACCTCACAAACCCCGTAAACCCCATAAACTGCATAAACCCCATAAACTGCATAAACCCAAAAAACTCGGTAAACCCCGAAAACCCGGAAAACTCCGAATAGCCCCGGAAATCCCGTAAACCCCGGAAACCCGCAATCCCCGTAAACACTGCAAACCCCGCAAACCAAGCAAACCCCGCAAATCCCGCAAACCGCGCAAACCCTGCAAACCGCGTAAACTGTGTAAACCTTGTAAACTGTGTAAACCGTAAACCCGCATAAACCGCGTAAACTCCGCAAACCGTGTAAACCTCGTAAACCCCATACAAACCGTAATCCCCAAAAACCGCGTAAACCCTGTAAACCCCATAAACCGCATAAACCCCGTAAACCCGCGTAAACCGCATAAACCCCAAAAATTTGGAAAACCTCCGTACAAACCGTAAACCTTGTAAACTCCGTACAAACCGTAAAACCCGTAAACCCGGTACAAACCGTAAACCCCACAAACCGCGTAAACCCCGAAAACCCCGTAAACCCTATAAACCCCCCAAACCCCGCAAACGCCGCAAACCATGCAAACACCCCAAAACCGCGTAAACGCCGCAAATCGTGCAAATCCCGCAAACCGCACAAACCCTGCAAACCCTTCAAACCCCGCAAACGCTGCAAACCGTGCAAACGCCGCAAACCGCACAAACTGAACAAACTGCAAAAAATGCGCAAACCGAGCAAACCGCGTAAACCCCATAAACCCGCGTAAACCGCATAAACCCCATACAAACCGTAAACCCTGTAAACCCCGTACAAACCGTAAACCCCGTAAACCCGGTACAAACCATAAACCCCGCAAACGCGTAAACCCCGCATACCCCGCAAACCCTGCAAACCCCGCAAAAACTGCAGACCGTGAAAACACCACAAACGCCGCAAACCACGCAAACCACGCAAACCCGACAAATCGCTCAAAACCAGCAAACCGCACAAACTTCGCAAACCCCGCAAACCCCGCAAACCGCGCAAACCCTGCAAAATGCGTAAACTGTGTAAACGTTGTAAACTGTGTAAATCGTAAACCCGCAAAAACCGCGTAAACCCCGCAAACCGTGTAAACCTCGTAAACCCCATACAAACCGTAAACCCCGTAAACCGTGTAAACCCCGTAAACCGTGTAAACCCCGTAAACCGCATAAACCCCATAAACCAACGTAAACCGCATAAACCACCAAAACCCGGAAAACCTCAAAATCCCCATAAACTCCATAAACCCCGTACAAACCGTAAACCCTGTAAACTCCGTACAAACCGTAAAACCCATAAACCCGGTACAAACCGTAAACCCCGCAAACCGCGTAAACCCCGCAAACCCCAAAAACCCTGTAAATCCCCCAAACCCCGCAAACGCCGCAAACAATGCAAACACCGCAAACCATGCAAATGCCGCAAACCCCGCAAACCGCGCAAACCCTACAAACCGCGTAAACCGTGTAAACCTCGTAAACCGTGTAAACCCTAAACCACATAAACCATGAATAACCCTGCAAACACCGCAAACACCGCAAACCCCACAAACCCCGCAAACGCCGCAAACCGTGCAAAACCCGCAAACCCTGCAAACCGCGCAAACCGCGCAAACCACGCAAAACGTGTAAACCCCGTACAAACCGTAAACCTTGTAAACCCGGTACAAACCATAAACCCCGCAAACCGTGTAAACCCTGCAAACCCCGAAAACCTCGCAAACCCCGCAAATACCGCAAACGCTGCAAATCATGCAAATGGCGCAAATCGCGCAAATCCCGCAAACCGCGCAAACTCCGCAAACCGCGCAAACCCCGCAAACCACGCAAACCCTGCAAATCCCGCAAACACTGCAAACCATGCAAAGACCACAAATCGCGCAAACCTCGCAAACCGTGCAAACCCCGCAAACCCTATAAACCCCGCAAACCACACAAACCGCGCAAACCGCGCAAACCACGCAAACCCTGCAAACCGCGCAAACCACGTAAACCCAGCAAACCGCGCAAACCCGGCAAACCCTATAAACCCCTCAAATGCTGCAACCATGCAAACACCGCAAACCGTAAAAACTCGCAAACCGTGCAAACTGTGCAAACCGCGCAAACAACACAAACAGTACAAACCGCGCAAACAGCTCAAACCGCCCAAATCACGCAAACCGCGCAAACCCCGCAAACCCCCCAAACCGCGTAAACCCCGTAAACCTCGTAAACACCAAAATCCCGGTAAACCCCGAAAACCCTATACAAACCGTAAACACCGTAAACCCCGTACAAATCGTAAACCCCATAAACAGCGAAAACCCCATAAACAGCGAAAACCCCATAAACCCTGTAAACCTCAAAAACCCCGTAAACTCGCGTAAACCGCATAAACCCCAAAAACCTGGTAAATCTCGAAATCACCGTAAACTCTGTAAACCCCGTACAAATCGTAAACCCCGTAAACCCTGTACAAACCGTAAACCTCAGAAATCCTGTAAACCGTGTAAACCCCGCAAACGCCGCAAACCGCACAAACTCTGTAAACCCCATACAAACTACAAACGCCGCAAACCGCGCAAATGGTGCGAACCCCGCAAACCGCACAATTCCAACAACCCGAGTAAACCCGCATAAACCTCATAAACCCCAAAAACCCAGTAAACCCAGAAATCCCCGTAAACTCTGTAAACCCTGTACAAACCGTTAAACCCTGTTAAAACCCCGTACAAACGTAAAACCCCTGTAAACCCGGTTACAAACCGTAAACCCCGCAAACCTTAGTAACCCCGCAAACCCCGCAAAACCGTTGCAATGCCCCGAAATCGTGCAAACGGCCGCAAAATCGCGCCAAACCCTGCAAACCGCGCAATGTGCAAACTATGCAAATCGCGCAAACCCCGCAAAACCCTGCAACCCTATACAAAATCGTAAACCCCGGTAAACCCCGTACAAACCGTAAACCCCGTAAATCCTGTAAACCCCGAATAACCCCGCAAACCCTACAAATTCCGCAAACCCTGCAAACCCCGCAAACGCCACAAACTGTGCAAACACCGCAAATCGTGTAAACCCCGTAAACCCTGTAAACCCCGTAGAAATCGTAAACCGCTTAAACTGCGAAATCCGTGTAAACCCCGTACAAACCGTAAACCACATAAACCCCATACAAATTGTAAACCCCGCAAACCCCGTAAACCCCGCAAACCCCGCAAACCCTGCAAATCCTGTAAACCATGCAAACCGCGAAAACCTTGCAAACCGCGCGAACCATGCAAACAACGTAAACCCCACAAACCGCATAAACACCATAAGCTGCGTAAACCGTTTAAACTGCACAAACCTTGTAAACCGCGCAAACTTTGTAAACCGTATAAACCCAGAAAAATCGGCAAACCCCGAAAAATCGGTAATCCCCGAAAAACCCAGCAAACCCCGCAAACCCTGTAAACCCCGGAAACCCAGTAAACCTTGCAAACCTCGCAAACCCCGTAAACCCCATGAACTGCATAAACCCCATAAACTGTGCAAACCCAAAAAACCCCGAAAACCCCGAAAACCCGGTAAACCCCGAATAACCCCGCAAATCTCGTAAACCCCGGAAACCCCGCAATCTCTGTAAACCCTGCAAACCCCGCAAACCCTGCAAACCCTGCAAACCCCGTAAACCCACAAACCCTGTAAACCCCGTAAACCCCGTAAACCCCGTAAACTGTGTAAACATCGTAAACCCGCATAAGCCGCGTAAACCCCGCAAACTGTGTAAACCTCATAAACCCCATACAAACCGTAAACCCCGTAAACCGTGTAATCCCCATAAACCGCATAAACCCCGTAAACCAGCGTAAACCGCATAAACCCCCAAAACCCGGAAAACCTCGAAATCCTCATAAACTCCATAAACCCCGTACAAACCGTAAACCCTGTAAACACCGTACAAATCGTAAAACCCGTAAACCCGGTACAAACCGTAAACCCCGCAAACCGCGTAAACCCCGCCAACCTTGTAAACCCTGTAAACACCCCAAACCCCTCAACCGCCGCAAACCATGCAAACGCCCCAAAACTGCGTAAACCCCGCAAACCGTGCAAACCGTGCAAACCGCGCAAATCCCGCAAACCGCACAAAATTCGCAAACCTCGCAAACCCTGCAAACCCCGCAAACGCCGCAAATCGTGCAAACACAGCAAACCGCACAAACTGAGCAAACTGCGCAAAAACTGCAAAAACTGCAGACCGTGAAAACTGCAGACCGTGAAAACACCACAAACGCCGCAAACCACGCAAACCGCGCAAACCCCACAAATCGCTCAAAACCAGCAAACCGCACAAACACCGCAAACCCCGCAAACCCCGCAAATCCCGCAAACCCTGCAAACCCCGCAAAAACTGCAAACTGTGCAAACACTGCAAACCATGCAAACGCCGCAAACCATGTAAACCGTGCAAACCCGGCAAACTGCTCAAAACCCGCAAACCGCACAAACCCCGCAAACCCCACAAACCCCGCAAATCCCGCAAACCGCGCAAACACTGCAAACCGCGTAAACTGTGTAAACCTTGTAAACTGTGTAAACCATAAAACCGCATAAACCGCATAAACCTCGCAAACCGTGTAAACCTCATAAACCCCATACAAACCGTAAACCCCGTAAACCGTGTAAACCCCGTAAACCGCATAAACCCTGTAAAAATCATAAACCCTGTAAACCCCGTACAAACCATAAACCCCGTAAATCCTGTAAACCCCGAATAACCCCGCAAACCCTACAAATCCCGCAAACCCTGCAAACCTCGCAAATGCCACAAACTGTGCAAACACCGCAAACTGTGCAAACCCCGCAAACCGTGCAAACCATGCAAACAGTGCAAACTGCGCAACCTGCACAACCCCCTACAACCTGCACAACCCCCTGCAACCCGCGCAAACCCCACAAACCCCGCAGAAATTGTAATCCTCGTAAACCCTGTAAACCCTGTAGAAATCGTAAACCGCTTAAACTGCGAAATCCGTGTAAACCCCGTACAAACCGTAAACCCCATAAACCCCGTACAAACTGTAAACCCCGTAAACCCCGTAAACCCGCAAACCCCGCAAACCCTGCAAACCCTGTAAACCCTGCAAACCGCGAAAACCTTGCAAACCGCGCAAACCACGCAAACCACGTAAACCCCACAAACCGCATAAACCCCATAAGCCGCGTAAACCCTTTAAACCGCGCAAACTTCGTAAACCGCGCAAACTTCGTAAACCGTATAAACCCAGAAAAACTGGCAAACCCCGAAAACCCAGTAATCCCCGAATAACCCAGCAAACCCCGCAAACCCCGTAAACCCCGCAATTCTAGTAAATCCTGCAAACCTCGCAAACCACGTAAACCCCACAAACTGCATAAACCCCATAAACTGCATAAACCCAAAAAACTCGGTAAACCCCGAAAACCCGGAAAACTACGAATAGCCCCGGAAATCCCGTAAACCCCGGAAACCCCGCAAATCCCCCGTAAACCTGCAAACCCCACAAACCCTTGCAAACCCCGTAAAACCCCGTTAGGACCCACAAACCCTGTAAACCCCGTAAACCCCGTAAACCCCGTAAACCCCGTAAACCGTGTAAACACCGTAAAGCCGCATAAACTGTGTAAACCCCGCAAACCGTGTAAACCTCGTAAACCCCATACAAAACCGTTAACCTCGGTTAAACCGCATTTAAACCCCGTAAACCCCGTAAAACCCCGTAAACCGCATAAACCCCGTCGTAAACCCGCGTTAAAACCGCAATAAACCCCAAAAACCCGGAAAACCTCGAAGATCCCATAAACTCCATAAACCCACGTACAAACCAAAACCTGTAAACTCGTTACAAACCGTAAAACCCGTAACCCCGGTACAAATCGTAAACCCCGCAAACCGCTGTTAAAACCCCGCAAACCCGTTAAAGCCCTGTAAACCACTCAAACCCCGCAACATTGCAAAACCATGCAACGCCCCAAAACCGCGTAAACCCCGCAAACCGTGCAAACCGTGCAAACCGCGCAAATCCCGCAAACCCCGCAAACCCTGCAAACCCCGCAAACGCCGCAAACCATGCAAACGCCGCAAACCAAGCAAATGCTGCAAACCGCACAAACTGAGCAAACTGCACAAAATGCGCAAACCAAGGAAACCGCGTAAACCTTGTAAACTTAGAAAACCGTGTAAACCTCATAAACCCTGTAAACCCCGTAAACCTCGTAAACCCCGCAAACCATGTAAACCCCATAAACCCTGTAAACCCCATAAACCCTGTAAACCCCATACAAACCGTAAACCCCGTAAACCATGTAAACCCCGTAAACCCGCTTAAACCGCATAAACCTCATACAAACCGTAAACTCTGTAAACCCCGTACAAACCGTAAACCCCGTAAACCCGGTACAAACCGTAAACCCGGTAAAAACCGTAAACCCCGCAAACGCGTAAACCCTGCAAACCCTGCAAACCCTGCAAACCCTGCAAACCCTGCAAACCCCGCAAAAATTGCAAACCGTGCAAACACCGCAAACCATGCAAACGCCGCAAACCACGCAAACCGCGCAAACCCCGCAAACCGCTCAAAACCCGCAAACCGCACAAACTCCGCAAACCCAGCAAACCCTGCAAATCCGCAAACCGCGCAAACCCTGCAAACCACGTAAACTGTGTAAACCTTGTAAACTGTGTAAACCGTAAACCCGCATAAATCGCGTAAACCCCGCAAACTATGTAAACCTTGTAAACCCCATACAAACCGTAAACCCCGTAAACCATGTAAACCCCATAAACTACATAAACCCCGTAAACCAGCGTAAACCGTATAAACCCCCAAAACCCAGAAAACCTCGAAATCCCCATAAACTCCATAAACCCCGTACAAACCGTAAACCCTGTAAACTCCGTACAAACCGTAAAACCCGTAAACCTGGTACAAACCAAAAATCCCGCAAACCGCGTAAACCCCACAAACCCCGTAAACCCTGTAAACCCCCCAAACCCCGCAAACGCCGCAAACCGTGCAAACACCGCAAACCATGCAAATGCCGCAAACCCCGCAAACCGCAGAAAACCCGCAAACCGCACAAAACCCGCAAACCCCGCAAACCTCGCAAACCCTGCAAACCGTGTAAACCGTGTAAACCTTGTAAACCGTGTAAACCCTAAACAGCATAAACCCTGAATAACCCTGCAAACACCGCAAACCCCACAAACACCGCAAACCCCACAAACCCTGCAAACGCCGCAAATCTTGTAAACCCCGCAAACCCCGCAAACCGTGCAAACCGTACAAACCACGCAAACTGTGTAAACCCGGTACAAACTGTAAACCCTGTAATCCCTGTACAAACCATAAACCCCGCAAACAATGTAAACCCTGCACGGGTTTGTGTGGGTTTGCGCGTGTTTATAGGGTTTATGGGGTTTCTGGGGGGGTTTACGGGGTTTGCGGGGTTTACGCAGTTTGCAGGGTTTATGGGGTTTACAGTTTGTACGGGATTTACATGGATTTCACGGTTTGCATGGTTTACATTGTTTGTGGGGTTTGCACGGTTTGCGGGGTTTGCGGGGTTTGCGGGGTTTGCGCGGTTTGCATGGTTTGCGGCGTTTGCACGGATTGCGGCGTTTGCGGGGTTTGCGGGGTTTGCGGGATTTTTCATGGTCTATACAGTTTACAGTTTACACGGTTTACAGGGTTTGCATGGTTTATGCGGTTTGCGGGTTTTGCACAGTTTGCAGGATTTGCGAGGTTTTCATGGTTTGCGGGGTTTGCGCGGTTTGTAAGGTTTCCACGGTTTGCGCAGTTTGCGGGATTTGCATGGTTTGCGGTGTTTGCGGGGTTTGCGGAGTTTGCGTGGTTTACGGGGTTTGTG
>KZ452031.1:19953-115685 GCA_002786265.1 Apostasia shenzhenica
CATCGTTTCAGTACTAAGTCTCCTTGAATGAAGTCCCGAGGATTAACTCTGTGATTGAAGTATCTTTCAACCCGGCGCTTATGTTCCAAACGCTTGAGTGCGGCCAGTTCTCTCTTCTGCTCCAAGAGATCCAGATCAATTCGTCGTGAATCATTGTTCTCATCCATCCAGGTTTGCCAGACTTCAGGTTCAAGGTTGGTTGCAGCTCCTACCCTGGGGGAGGAATGCTCCAGCTCAACTGGTATGACAGCGTCCATCCCGAATGAGAGGGAGAAAGGGGATTCCTGAGTGACCTCGGATGGAGCCGTATTATAAACCCAGAGAGCGCCTGGCAACTCCTCTGGCCAAAGGGCCTTGGCGCCATCAAGGCGTTTTTTCAAGATATTCAAGATATTCTTGTTATTAGCTTCTGCTTGTCCGTTGGTATGAGGATGCCAAACAGATGCATACTTGAGGTTGATCTGATGTACTCTGCAGAAGTCGTGGACCCGTTGATTCGCAAACAGGGTGCCATTGTCTATGATTATCGTCATAGGCACGCCGTATCTACAGACAATGTTGGCCCAGAGGAAATTTTCAACATTCTGCGCAGTTTGTTGGGTAAGTGGCTTGGCTTCAATCCACTTTGTAAAATAGTCGACAACTACCAGTATCTACTTATAATTCCTCATGGCCGTAGGCATTGGACCTAGGAAGTCCAGCCCCCATATAGCGAAGGGCCAAGACGAATTGATGGGTTTGAGATAGCCTGCTGGTTGCCTTTGCATGTTGGCGTAGTATTGACATTGAGAGCATTTTTCTACGAACGCCTGAGCATCCTTGTGGATATTTGGCCAGAAGAACCATTGGCGTAGGATTCGCATAACCAAACTTCTGCCACGAGTATGAGTTCTGCATTCCCCTTTGTGCACAGCTTTCATGACTTCTTTAGCTTCCTCCGATCGCAGGCATTTGGTGAGGGGTCTGGCATAAGACATTCTGTAAAGATACCCATCGATGAGGACATATTTGGCACAATCAAGCTTGAGCTTCTTCGCCTCATGTCTGTTATCAGGCTGGGTACCAGCTTTTAGATAATTGAGGATCCTGTCCATCCAACAGGGTGGCCGCTCTCCAGAGGAAACTTCTGCGCATTTGAAACTAGGCCTTTCGGATGCCTGAGTCCTGCGGAGGTCGGGGAGCCCCCTTTTGGCGAGCTGATCTGCCACTTGATTTTCTTCTTTGGGGATGTGTGTTAGAGAGAAATCTTCGAACTGTAAGATCAAGGACTAGGTTTGCTTCAGATACTTTCTCAGGACCTTGTCCTTGGCTTCAAAAATTTTGTTCACCTGGTTGACGACCAGCTAGGAGTCGTTGAATACCTGTATGCACTTTACGGCCATACTGAGTGCAAGTTTTAGCCCCGCAATGAGAGCTTCGTTCTCTGCCTGATTGTTTGTAGTCTTGAACTGAAGTGTTACAGCCTGGTGTATAGAGGTTCCCATCGGGCTGGTTAGGAGCATTCCAGCCCCCTGAGATTGCGACCCAGACGCACCATCGACATGTAGGGACCAGAGGTTGGTTCGGCGCTTGGCAGGTGGTGGCTCTGAAGTAGAGAGCTCTGCAACAAAATCTGCCAACGCCTGAGCCTTGATTGTTGTTCGTAGGATAAATTTGATGTCGTACTCACCTAGTTCAATGGACCACTCGAGTAGCCTCCCTGAGATCTCAGGAGTATGCAATATCTTCAGGAGTGGTTGATCAGTGACAACCTGGATGGTATGGGACTGGAAGTATGGGCGCAACTTCCTCGCCACCATTAAAAAAGCTAAGGCAAGTTTTTCCAATGTGGGGTATCTGCCTTCAGCATCTAGGAGTATATGACTAATGTAGAAGATTGAATGTTGTATCCCTTTAATGTCGTCCACGAGGACCGCAGAAACTGTAGTGTCGGGGACCCCTAAGTAAAGAGACAGGACCGCTCCTATTGTTGGTGCCACTAATATCGGGGCGAGGTAAGATATTTTTTCAGCTCTGAGAAAGCGGTTTCGCAATCACTGGTCCATTGACCTCCCTTGTTGCTGCGCAAGCATCAAAAGAATGGTAAGCATCGGTCTCTGGCTTTCGAGATGAATTTGCCCAGGCTGTTGATCCGTCCGGTTAATTTTTAAACCTCTTTGTCGTCTTAGGAGAGGGCATGCTCAGGATCGCTGAGATTTTGTCAGGGTTGGCTTCTATTTCCTTGGCTGAAACCAGATAGCCCAGAAACTTCCCTGAGGCTGCGCCGAAGATACACTTGGCAGGGTTGAGTTTGAGATTAAACCTCCAAAGTGTGCTAAATGTTTCCCTGAGATCATTGAGGTATCCCTCTAGAGTTTTGCTCTTGACCAGGATGTCATCAACATAGGCTTCAAGATTCTTCCCCCTTTGTTCTTTGAAAACGGCATCAATCATGCGTTGGTAAGTGGCACCGGCATTTTTGAGACCAAAGGACATGACGTTGTAGCAGTATGTGCCGAAATCGGTAATAAAGGCCATTTTTTCTTCATCTTCTCAGGCCATCTGGATTTGGTGATATCCTGAGAAAGCATCCAGAAAACTCATAACCTCGTACCCGAAGGTACGATCTATCAAAGCGTCGATGCGTGGAAGAGGATAGGTGCCTTTGGGGCAGGCTTGATTCAGTGTGCGGAAGTCTACGCACATCCTCCACTTCCCGTTGGCCTTTTTCACCATGACCAAGTTGGTGAGCCATTGGGGGTACTTAACCTCCCTGATATAGCCTGCTCCAAGCAATTGACTAATCTCCTCTTTGATGGCATCCTGCCTTTCGCCTACCATCACCCTCTTCTTCTGTGCAATGGGAGATTCAGTACTTGATATGTTCAAATGGTGCTCACAGACTGCCCTATCTATGCCTGAGACATCTTCTGGAGACTATGCGAAAACATCAATATACTCAGAAAGCAAGGCGATGGCATCTGCCTGCTGCTTGTCATTAACTGAGGAGGATATGTTTACAATTTTATGAGAATCTTATCCCCCCAAGGTTACATTGATGATCCCCTCTTGTGGTACGACTGGATGAGATTCTCTGGGGTCCAGTTGATCGACGATGAGTTGTGTGGCGATCTGGAAGCATCAGGTGGCTTGTTTGGCGTCTCCTCTGATGGTGACAACGCCGCTAAAGGTGGGGAACTTCCGCATAGGTGAGGCGTAGAAATCACCATCCCGAAAGAATTAAGAGTTGTCCTTCCTAGGATGGCGTTGTAGCCTGACTTGGCTCTGATGACGGCGAAGTTGACCATGCTCATTGCATGGCCGTTATCATCACCAAAGGAGACGGGCAAAGTGACGAATCCCAGAGGTTGAACCCTCTCCCCGGAGAAACCAAGTAAGGTGACTCCGGCACAGAGGAGGTTTACCTCTTTGAGCCCCATCTGGAGAAAGGCAGACTCGAACAGGATGTCAGCCGCGCTTCCAGAGTCGAGAAGCACTCGGTGACATCGAAGTCAGCTATGCGGGCGACGACCACAATCGGGTTGTTATGCAGATTGCCCTCCCAGGGGAGATCTTCTTGGCAGAAGGTGAGAGGGATGGATGAGGAATGCTGCTCAGAGATATCGCCTACCTCAGCTTCTTGGCGGCGGGCAGTAGCAGGGTCAATACTAAAGATAGCATTGATCGTCCTGGTGGCAAGAGGGTAAGAGCGCCCTGGTTGGCTGGAACTGGGAGACAGTAGGGCTTCGTCGGGAGCCCCGGCAATCTCAGGGGCCTTGCCCTTCTGGACAGCAGTGAAGGTTGGCGCCATTTGCCCTTCTTCGAGCTTGCCATGGTTCATCAGTTTTTCGAGCAGAGCTCTGAGGCCCTAGCACTTGTGAAGCCTGTGTCCGTAGTTCCCATGAAACTCACAGTAGTTGTCGGGATCTACCCCGACCGGAGGTGCTGGCATGGGCCTGGCAGGTCGGATTCAACCCTGTTTGACGGCCGCCGCATAGACTTCATGGAGCGGCTGTGAGAGAAAAAGTTTTTGTTATTGAACGTGTCGGGGCTTCCCTTCACCTCTATCACGGCTCTTGGCCACGTGCATTCTCGTGGTCGGGGGTTCGGCACCCCGATGTTTTCTTTTTCTTTTCTCTTGCTTAACTCCGGAGGCGTCTGTGGGAGAGGATTCAGCATCCTCGAAAAGCATAAATTGGTTGGCCCTAGCCACCAGTTCTGGGTAACTCCGAGGTTTAGCCAGCTACAGGGATTTAGACAGAACCCCTGCTTTGAATCCCCTCCTGTAATTGTGCATGGCCACTGCGGGGTCTATGTGTTCGGCTTCCGCCGCAGCGGCGAAGAAGCGGTTGGTGTAATCCCGAAGACTTTCCCTCTTGCCTTGTTTGATGTTGGCGAGTACCATGTTTGAGACAACCATCCGGGTCCGACTGATGAAACGGGCAATCAGCTCCCATTTCAAATGTTTGTAGGAAGAGATGTGACCTTTTGGCAACTTGATGAACCAGCTGGATGCTGCCCCTTTCAGTGTGTTGGCCAGAAAGTGGCATCTAGTGGCTTCGTCCGGTTGTCGGTAACGGACTGCAGCCTCAAACCCTTGTACATGTTCACGGGGGTCGGTCGCACCCCTATAGACCTCTAGCCTAGGCGGTCTGAAGTCTTCTGGGATTGAGGCCAGCCGGATGGCATCGAAAAAAAAGAGCGTTGCCATCCATCAGCCCGAAGAAGGGGTCAGGCCCGTGATGAGGGGCCTGGGCACCCGAAAAGTGGGAAAGCAGGTGGAAGGAAAGCAGGTTGTGGTAATGGACATGGTGGAAGGGAATTCTGGCGAGCTTCCTGGGGGCGAAAAGGGCGTCTGGGCGGTCTAGAAGAACCAGACGTTTGGGCGGAGATTGCTGCTGATGGGGGCGCCGAGGGAGGAGGTCCAGCAACCGGAGGAGGGGGAGCTGGGACCGCCGCTACCGGTGGGAATAACTCTGGGGCCACCGCGACCGGCATAGGAGGCGCCGGAGCCGCTGCGACCGGTGGAGGAGGAACAGGGACCGCCGCCACCGGCGGGTGGGGGAGTATTGCACACACCGGTTGTGTCTGCCTGAGGATCACGGCCTGCTAGGCTGTGAGGCCGGTGACCAGGTCAGTGAGATTTGCGAGCATCCCCTGAAGTTCTGAGACACGGGTGCCCCTAGAGGAGGAAGCAGATTTAGTATGGCGCCGAGAAGTTGATGCCGAAGCCCTGTCTTCCAGCGCTCGGACAGAGTTCTCCCGCGTGTACACTGCGGGCAGCAGAGTTAGTTTTGCGCATTCTGGTCACCATCTTCTTGAGGTCTCAATGAAAGCACCAGAAGATGTTGACGTATGATGTAGGGGATCCCAAGGAACACCGAAAGAGAAAGAGAGTTCCAGGAGACGGCAGCGTGCAGGGGGATAAGCCTATTAATGGAAGCTTAAGGAAGAGAGAGGGGGAGGTAGAGTCCAGAACATTCAGAAGAACACAGAGATTTAAGGTGGTTCAGGGAGGAAATCCCCTACGTCCACCGGGCGATCGACAAAGAGATTTCACTAAAGGAAGAAGGTAGCCGTGCAGGCTAATACAGTGCTTTTGAGAGCGAAAGAGAAGGGAGAGAGAGAGAGAGCTCCTCAGTTGGAGCCCTAATACAGTGGGAATTGATCCTTTTTGTGCAATTAGAATCCCCTTTGCTGGAGACTATTCCAGAGTATTTATAGGTGATGGAGTGCATAGCTTCGCCATGGTTTCCCGGAGGAAAAGAGGTGAACAAGCTCTGGGTTCGCGCCGTTTGTCGGCAGTTGGGGGGCGGAAGCCGCGAAAGGAGGATGATATCTTTTAATACTGGTACTTCTTCTGGGGATCTGTGATAGTTTGCAGAATGCAGACCCTCGGTTTGTGGGTCTGGAAGAAAGTGCTTTGTACAGGGAACGATGCGGTTGGGTCAAGCTGATTGTGACAGGCACCGCTCTGTAACCTCGTGCCCGACGCTACCGAGAATGATCTTGGCTCGTCGTGGACGAGGCTAAGTGAATCCTCGTGGCCGGGGTTAGACCTGGTCAGAAATCTGCAAGAACGAAGGAGTTAGTAAATAAATGAAAGCAACTGGAGGCCAGCTAGGCGCCACGTGTACGGCCGGGATGCAGCGCAGGATCCACACGTTAACAAATACGAATAAGGAAAAATTACAAATTATTTGATTTAATAATATTTTCTATTACAAAACTTAACCTGAAATATGAATCTGCATGATATAAATAGACATTTAAATAAAATATGTATTAAAATAGATTTTCCAGGATATAAACCATTTCATATTTATGTTATAATAGATACTAGTGCAACACGAAATATCATAAATGAACAACTTTGGGTAGATAAATTCTCTGAAAAATTCGAAGAAAAAGTCTTGTTCACCGGAATTAACAGTACAATGGAAACTTTAAAATATGTCAAAAATATAACTCTTTTAGCCCAAGCTGAAGAAAATTACACAGCCTTATTTTTTCCCCATATATATATATATGCAAAGATTTTTCTTGTGATATAATCATTGGTATGGATGTATTAAATTAATATTTACCTCTTACTATACATACAACCTATTACACATTTACAATACAACAAACACAAATTAAAATTCCATAAATTTTTAATCATCTTAAATTAACCAGAATGAATTATAAACCAGAAGTTCTATCTTTAACAGAAAACTTCAAATTAAAATATATGGCATCATTACAAGAAGTATTTTCTGATAATCCTCTATTATTCTTTAACAGAAGCCCACGTTTTTGTAAATTAACTATTTTAGATGAAAATAAGATCATAAGGGTAAAACCTTTAGTATATTCCGCCCAAGATACAGAAGAATTTAAAAAACAACTAATAGAATTAAAAAAAATTAGGTCTTATAGAAAATTCATCTGAACCTCATTCTTCCCCTGCTTTTATGGTAAGAAATCATGCTGAAAAAAAAACGAGGAAAAGCTCGAATGGTTATCAACTATAAAAAAACTTAATGATAATCTAAAATTTGACGGATTTTATATTCCAAGCACTAAAAGTATTTTGAAAAACATTAGCGAAGACAAATGGTTTAGTAAATTTGACGCTAAATTTGGATTTTGGCAAATTAAAATACAAAATAACACTTCAAAAGAATTAACAGCATTCTTAACTCCATTTGAACATTTACAATGGACAATAATGCCTTTTAGATTAAAAAATGCACCTCAAATATTTCAGCAATGGATGAATTTTATTTTTTCATCTTATAATCAGTTTATACTTATATATATATTGATTACATACTTGTTTTTTTTACTGCATATGAACAACATCTTGAACATTTAGAAATAGCTAAAAATTTATTTATACAACATGACATTATTCTAGGTAAAAATAAAATAGAATTATGCAAACAAACAATCGAATATTTAGGAAAAATTATAGATCATGTAAAAATAACATTACAAGAATATATAATAATCAAAATTAAAAAAATCCCTGATACTTTTGACACCGTAAAACAACTACAAAGTTTTTTGGACATATTAAACTATGGCAGAAAATATATTCCTAAACTAAGTCAACATACTAAACATTTACAGGAAAAACTAAACACAATCAATCGATAATATAAAAAAGAAACTGAAAAAAATAATATCAAGATGGGAAACTGACAAAATAAAAATACAATTAAATGAGACTGAAAAATAAGAAATTAAATATCTTAAAACGATCATTATTGAAATACCAAAAACTATAATACCTAGAAAAGATGATCAATTAATACTCTATACATACGCTACCAACTACTATTGAGCCGGCGTATTATTAGTTACAGTTTTAATATTTGGAAATTACTTGTTTCCCAATATGATCATTAAGCTCAAATTTGTTTTAATAAATTACCAATACCTTGGGATGAAAAGTGTAAACGCGAATATACTACATTTATTAATAAAGCCTTAACAGAAGACATTACATATTTAAAATTTGATACATTAGCTTTACGTGTTAAATGTGCTATGAATTTATTTATAGAATATTGTCGCGAGCAAAAACTACGAAAATTCTTCTCTAAAGACAAATATAAAGCCAAACATAAATAATGTGGTATTAATATTTTACCAACTTATAAATTTGGAATTCTTCCATCACGCAGCAAGCATGGTAGACATAAAGGACATAACTACAAAAAACGCCACCCTAAACCCAAACGTCATTTTCTTCCTTATACTAAGCAACCACGGCGCAAACACTTCTATAAATGTTTTCGTATACGATATAAACCACACCAACTTAAAAAAACATAATAAATATTTCAAAAGAAAATCAAACTTTTCTAAAAAATCTTGTAAATGTTTCAAATGTAGCGAGGAAGGTCATTATGCTAATAACTGTAAAAAAGACTTAAAATCTTAGAAGAAACACAACTTCAAATGGTAACAAATTATTATGATATTATCCAAGGAAATGATTTGAAAATTTTATCAAAAATTGATTATGAAATTTCATCAATCGATGATATAGATAATTTAAATATCAATAGTGAATCTGAATATGAGACAGATACTTCAAAATCATACTTAAACTCAGATTCTAATAACAACAACAACCAAGCCTTAATCTCACTAGGTGGGGTCGGCTACATGAATCCTTTGTTTCCATTGCGCCCTATCAGTTACCAAATTCTTATCTAAGTCTAAGTAACTAAGATCACTCCTTATAGTTTCTTGCAATGTCTTCTTTGGTCTCCCTCTTCCTCTTTGTACATGGGCAAAATCCAATAACTCAATTTTTCTAACTAGAGCTTCAATCGGCCTACGATTTAGATGTCCAAACTATCTAAGCCAACTTTCTCTAAGTTTATCCTCAATTGGTGCAACACCAACTTTCTTTCAGATATACTCATTTCCCATTCTATTCTTTCGTGTATATCCACACATCCATCTTAACATTCTCATTTCTGCAATATTTATTTTATTTATATGTTTTCTCTTTGCAGGCCAGCATTCTGCATCATATATCATCGCTGGTCTTACTACAGTTTTATAAAATTTACCCTTGATTCTGGATGAAATTTTTCTATCGCACAACACACCAGAAGCATTTCTCCATTTTATCCATCCTGCTTGAATCCTGCTAATAACGTCATTATCTATTTCGCCATCATTTTGAATAATTGATCCAAGGTATCTAAAGCGCTCACTCTTCTTGACAATTTGATCACCAATTGTCACATCTCCAATATAAGTATTTCTTTCTTAACTAAATGTGCACTCTATATATTCAATTTTTGATCTATTGAGATGAAAACCTTTAGATTCTAGAGCATTCCTCTAAAGCTCTAGTTTCGCTTTAGCTCCCACTTTAATTTTCTCAACAAGGACAATATTATCTGCGAAGAGCATACACCAAGGCATTTCATCTTGGATATGTCCAGTCATGACTTCCATAATCAAAGCAAAAAATACGAACTTAAAGCCGAGCCTTGGTGTAATCCAACTGTAATAGAAAAATCCTTAGTCAAACCTCCTTGTATCCGAGCACAGGTGACAACTCCTTCATACATGTCTTTAATAACTTGAATATAAGTAGTACAAATCTCTTTCTTTTTTAAAACTCTCCAAAGTACTTCTCTTGAGACTTTATCATAAGTTTTTTCTAAATCAATAAAAACCAAATGTATGCATGAAAAAACTGATAATGAATCACTAAATTCACATTCTAATGATGATATAAATTATATATTTATGTTGCATGAAGAAACTGATAATGATGAAGAAAATATAGAAAACTAGTATATATATCTGATAATCACAATGAACAATTTGTTTTTTGATAATAATTTATATCAACAAATATTTAAATTAAAAAATAACACTAAAGGAGCTAAGCTCTTGTAAGTTGTTTATATATCACAATAGATACTGGTGCAACACGAAGTATCATAAATGAACAACTCTGGGTAGATAAATTTTCTAAAAAACTCGAAGAAAAAATCTCGTTCACCGGAATTAACAGTACAATAAAAACTTTAAAATATGTCAAAAATATAACTCTTTTAGCCCAAACTGAAGAAAATTATAGTCTTATTTTTTTCCCCATATATATATATATGTAAAAAAATTTCTTGTAATATGATTATTAGTATGAATGTATTAAATCAATATTTACCTCTTACTATACATACAACAATTAAAGTTCAAGTTAGCTCGAAATTGAAATGAACCAACTTGAACTCAAATCGTTCTCACCCGTAATTGTATATTTAGTTTGAGCCATGCCATGCTTAACTCGAACTCGAATCGATCTCACCCCTAATTGTAACATGCATAATTGCTATAGGCTCTCATCGTTATGAACCTCAACTAGAAGAAATTATTAGTTTAATCCATTAATAACCATAAGTATTGTATACATATTGATTAAAATTTTATTACAGATCCAAAAGCCCAACTGATCACTCAAGAGCAACTCGCTTTATTCTCTATTTCAATCCTGAAGGCCCATTTCTTAGATCGAGAAAGTCATATAAAGGAGAAATTATTGCATCTGACTGGAGCATCATCCGGATGCCAATCAGAGGCCGCCACGTGTGCAATACAAGTGGGTCTGAATACACGTGGCAGCCTCTAATTGGCATCCGGATGATGCTCCATCCGGATGCAATAATTTCTTCGCATAAAGAAATAAGCATTATAATTCATACCCAATAAAACAACCAATAAACCAATTCCTAAACTAAATACAAATCATTATGGGCATTTTCAGAAATCAGAATAACTCCAACAAATCATTGGGATTTTCAAATGTACTCAAAAAAAGAAGGCCAGTCATTCATAATACAACAGCTTCATATATTGTGTTGGTCTCCAAACTTAAGAATTTCCTTCAGATGCCAGGATTTTCTGCCAAACATAATGCTAACAAATTCATGCTCCACAAGTGGAGGAGAATAAATACATGATAATACAGATCTGTACATCATCAACATTCAACGACTTAGGCAGCATCTTTCATGGTGACATTCAAACTATTTCTCATGGTTCGCCGTCCAAGCCCCATCTGGCCTCTTCGCATCATTGCAACAAACTCACCGTAATCGATGCGGCCATCCTAACACGAGTGTAAGATATTAGTTTCACGAAGAAACTTGGTAAAACAAGATCAGCTGACGTTCGCAAGAATTTGCAGTAATAATCGGCAACTGCCAGATGATGAAAAAGTACAAGCAGACAAGGTGGAACAAAAGCCGAAAGGCAACGAAATAATGTGCCTGTGCACAGCGTACTATTAAAATAGTGCGTTAAATGTATTTCTCAGGAGAAATACATGTTGATCGAGAAATAAATCAATGAAATGTGAAATACGTGTGTATCCAGTGTACAATTTGAGCAACGGGCTGTGCACAGGCAATTTTGCCAAAGGCAACAGCCCCAACAGTAGCACGAGTAGCAACCACAGCAGGAGTAATTATAGCAGGAGAAGAGGTCCAAAAACTGAGTACAGTTGATCATCATCAAAATCACTAGTAATGACAATTCTGAAAACCAGGCTTTTCATTTTTCTTCTCATCACAAGTTTCACTCCTTTCTCTGATCCGCATTACGAAATTATGTCCCCCCACTTTTTTAGTCCTAACCTCAACTATTAGGAGTTTGACTTTATCAAGGCAAGCAATCAAGAACTGCTAATATCGATAAAATTTTTGGAATTCGGATAAGCATCTTCACATCTCTTCAGGAAAACAGACAAAGGGATTTGCTAATATCAATAAAATTTGTTCCAAATGAACTCATACATCCAGAGAACAACCATGATTGAGATGAGTCATATATGGGATTCTTAAGCTGCTAATATTATCAGAAGACCGAATACAGAAGAAATAGTAGATTACATTATATCTAATTTTATGGCAATAAGAAGCTCTTATTTTTGTGTAGGGACTCAATAGAGTCCAACTGGAAGGGACTTTAATGAAGTTTTATTAAATAATACGCAAATAACAGGGATAATCAACTCTGGTAATCCGCCCTATGGCACACAATACCAAAACTGAAACCAAACCTGATGGTTTTCCAAATCACGACTGAAACCTGAAAACAATCTAATAGTTAACCAATTGTCCAGTTAACTGAAATTTTGGATCGATTAATCATAGTTATGGGCTTTACCAATAAGTTTGATATCTGAAAAGTTTAAATCTTTTTCAATTTTTCACAAATAAATTAATAAGATCAATAGACTACACATACTTTTTACAACATATTGAACAAAATATCTCACTGTTCCCCATTATCCACCCACGGTTTGCTACCCCCAGGAAAGAAGAATACATGAGAGTTGTAAAAGGGTTACAGGAGTGGAAGAAAACTGAGTAGAACCCTACCTCTCTATCTCCTCTTTCTCCATCCATACCAGGAAGACAACACCACCAGACCGCAATGGGGTTATGGGCTGAACGAATAGGAAGCATGAAGGACGACCTTTATCTCCTCTCTTTCTCGGTTTATTCCTCCTTTCAGCTAGAGCAATGCTCCGAACGGAAGAGAATTGTTGCTAGGATGACTATCTCTCCATCTCCTCTCTTGGTTTTTTCCAATCACTAGGAAAACAACATTCAACCACTGCTGTGAAACACAATGAGGATCAGCTGCAAGAATCAGAAAAAAGGGGAACTAAGGTTTTATCGCATCTAGAGGTATCCAGCTCAAGTTGGGTTAACAAACCATACCGATAACCGGCTCGATGCATTTTACTATCACTTCGGTCAGTTAACCAATTTTTTTAAACTTCAAAACCGAACTTGAAACCAAAAACCGAAATTAAAAATGCAACCAACTTCACAGGTTTGGTTAACAGGAAGTTTTGGTTCGGCTTACTCGGTTTTGGTTTAGTTTGATCAACTTCAATTTATTTCACCATCCTCTGGGCAATAGATCTAGCCCTTCAATGTAGATTGTGTTAATAGGCCATCTCAATGGGGCATGACACAAGTATAACCCGAAAGACCACAGACACTTGGACTAGTGACAAAGTTATGCTAAATAAGATTATACATGGGCATTCCCAAGAAGAAAGATCCCAGATTGGAAAAATTCATGTGAAAATATCTTTAGTTATTTAGTAAATTTCCCAATAATATCATTCTTGCGAAGAAAACGACCATTTAAGAACTCAAGAGAATCCAATATAAATCCAAGTTACTTCTTCAAAAGGGTATAAATTTCCTTTCGCTAAGTCAAAAGGATGAAAGATATACTAATGCAACTTAATCTGATTAAGGAAATACGATACATGTTCATTAAATACAGTTTGTAGAGGAAAAACATATAAAGAAGATACAACAGAAACTGGTGAATAGCAAGAACAATAAAAAGACACTATTTAACATAGATTAAACAAAAATGGAATATCAGAAAAAAATGGAACATAGGTTCGAAATTAAAGATAATTACGACAGAGAAAAAGAGATTAGAGAATGTGGGGAATGAGGGCAAATGTACCAACTATGGGTTCTTCAAATAACAGGTGTACATAAATGTTCTTTATACTTAATGTCAAAAATGTCTGAGATAATATAAGGATTAACTTCTCTAACTCTAATAGCACAGTTGAAAATAGCACAGTAACATAGGATGTGAAAATAAATAACAAAGCAACAAGAAAAATTTGCTATGCTAATAGGAAGGACTTCCAAGCAGCTCAATCACTAGAGCAGAAAGTTGATAAAATATGTTCTTTATGATGTACAGACATAATGTTCCTCTTGAAAAATAAGTTGTCTCTTGCACAATGTACGGTTTAAGGAAAGTCGTAGCAAATGAATGGAAGTATGAGTTGTGCAGGAAGGGATAACACAAATTGAAAAAAAAAACAATTACCAAAAAGGGAAAACATAAGCATAGAGCTCACATCATTTCACTTACATTGTCCTGATCAACTTCTTTGATGATATCATCAAGAAAAACATCTGTCATGTTATGTTCTTTACATGCTTGCTGAAGCTCATCAAGTGTTATATAGCCACTTCCATCCTTGTCAAAATAAGAAAATGCTGCCACCAAATGCTCTTCACGTTCCAGTTTGTTCAAGTGTAGAGTTGCAGCTACAAATTCCCCATAATCGATGGTACCACTTTTGTCAACATCAGCCTAAAAGTAATTGACGGCCAGTGACATAAATTAGTAAAACAAAAACAATATTCTATTCTGCATTCTAGTTATCATCATTATAAATACAAAATTTATATGCTACAGAATCCATTTTTCATATCATGTCATCTCAAGCTTTTCATTGATGAAATAGTACGATCATTATTTCACCATATTTTTATATTTCTTCTTTTGTTTACCACTTCGAAGGCTTAAATTGATCTTTCTCTAAATGTTCTTCCTTCTCCATATTTCTTATTACTATGAAGCAAATATCAAAATTCAGCTACAATGCAGAAAACATCACTGATGTATAACGACCTCAAATCCATACACAAAACCTAAAAATTGAAAGGACCCTAAACTATATGACGGCTGGTTGTACTGTTAAATTCAAAGGGGAAGATATCACTCCAAAACATGTTAGTGCAAGGAAGAGCACACTTGACATTATCAGTTTAGACACAATTCCAATATATATATGTATGTATATATACACATATACACATACATACATACATACATACATACATACATACATACATGCATGCATGCATGCATGTATGTATGTATGTATAACATACACAGTGTGTGTATAGAAGTACCATTTAAATTTTTTTTGGTTAATAGTATAACACTGTACTTCTATGGAACTTTCATCAGTATTAATGTAAAATTCTTTGCTTGAACTTGATATATTATTAAATCAACAAAATCTACGTAACTATCATTGTGCTTCTATGGTTCTGACAAACAAGCCCTAAGGAACAGTTGTTGTTGAGCTTCAAGTAAAATGAGGTAGAAAGTTAAAAGGGTAAAGGCCAGAAATAATGGCTTTTTGAGTTTTCAAAAACGATTTAGACAATTATAATGAATACCAAACATATCCTTTAGCTTTATGAACGCAAGGATGAGGTTTGCTACATCATAATAGTTCTAGTCCATAAGGCAGTCTATCTTTAGGCAATAAATGTTGACTGGGTATAGAAGATCAAGAATGCTAGAAGGAAATAACCTCACAGCATGCAAGTAGCTCTCTTAGGCATAACTCTAACGGACAATCTTGTGGTATGAGGTATTATTGTATGCATAAGCCAATTGTCAGCAGCATTTTCTCTAGTTATAACCATCGGGATGATGTGAAGACATCATTCAAATGGGTGAACTACATAAAAATTTTATTATACAATTTTAGAGATAAATAAATAAGAAAATTAAACACAATTTGCGAGACATTAAACAATGTTAAAGAGTGAATACAAAACCTCGCCAAATACCATCTCCTGATTAAATTGGAAACATCATACATGTACTGACTTGTTTTCTAGGTATATGATTTGAACAATAACTTAGGCTGAATCAGTCTTAGTCAAGAATGGTTTGCATAAAATATCAATATCCAAGAAATTTTGGCCAACCTATGAGGTAGTGCTTCAGGATCATGAGTAAACCTCTAGTAGTTCTCAAATACACATGTCAAAACTCATGAAGGAAAGATGATTTCCACTAAATACTTACTGCATCCATGAGATCACGGATCTCAGATTCTTTCAAGTTAGAACCATATCTTCTCAGACCTTCCTTTAGCTCATCAAAAGTAATTGCACCACTATTATCTGTGTCCATAGCTTGAAACATTTCTTTAAGTCCGGCAATCTCTTCCTCCGAAAGACTTTCAGCTATCACCTGAAAAGGCATAGAAATTTATAAGATTTATGGCTATTCCCGAAGGCTTCAAGTTGTGTCATAGCGAAATCGCAATTGAATGGCTCTCCCAGTGGCTTCCATTATATGTCATATGTATTTTCAAAAAAATAAAAAAATAATAAGTTTTTCTCAGTCAAGTCACAAAATAAAATGTAAATGACAAGATAAACTGAGCATGGACATCAGTTTCCACTAGATTTATTATAAAAATGCATGCATGCACCTATTTTCAGCTTTTGTTTTGCATTTGTCCTCAAGAAAATGATTTTGTACTAGATGTGTAACATTATTTATCAAGTAGATTATTGATAGGTCTCCACAGTTTAAACATATTGATGAAATGGTCCAAGCTTTTTAAAATACTTCATTGGCTCTGTTTGGTTCCCTAACAAATAAGCTAAATGGCATGTAGATACATAAGGGCTGCAGTAGAAGAGTGTGTACTCAAAACAACAGCCATAGTTTGCATGTGGGAAAGCTCAAAGGTTTGGTGGTCAGATTGCGTGCATCAAACGAGTTCCTGTAAAGTTACCATGCGAGTCACCCATATCTTATCACATCACCCAGGAGGCCACGCCAAATATATAATTTAATACAAGTATAGGGTGGCAACTTTCAAAAATCATCATGAGACTCTAACCTGCAAATAGCAGGTAAAACACAGAGAAAAGAGTCCAAAAATTGATTTCACTCCCAACATTACCTCTGAAGAACTCGGAGATCTCTCTCTCTCAACTCGGCTTCTAGTCTTCACTAACCTCCTTGATATAGTCCTTCAACAAAGGCTCCTCGAAGGAAATGTTGGTTGATTTTGTACTTCTAGTACCTTTTTTTAATTTAGTGGTAAGGCAATGCCATATTTTAAGAAAAAAAAAAACAAAAGGCTCCTCAACAATAATCCTCTCCCTTCCTCCCTTCCTCCCTCCCCTCTAAGATTATACTTTGTATAATTTACACGGTGTATTTTTAAAACCACCATAAAACGATATCATAGTTTTCCTAGATTGCCATGGTTCCTATATAAAAATATTGGTTTATCTTTCATTTATGTCTATTTATTTCTCTACTAGTCAGTACTCCCTGATTTGTTATATGAGATTTTATGTCAACAAGTTTAGTACCCCCTATGCAGGATTGAAAAACCCAGATAAAAATCCTTCGACCGAATTTTCCAAGCTTACAAACTTACCCATGGCCAAAACATTAAAAAATGATACTACTCTACCCACTGATCCGTCCACTCCAAACACTTACGTTATTAATCCTAGATAATCTAGTTCTACCCCCAATATTGACCAACAACTGAACTTCATCACTCACGTTATAACCCAGTTGTCTTAAACAATGAACAATCTCATCAAGATGCAACAAGAAAAGGCTGATCCTCAACTACAAACACTACAAAATACACAGCCGAACTATCCTCCTCCTACTTAGAGATCACGTTACCATGGATATGGTAGCACCGCAACCCCCTCCTCAAACAAATACGGACCCTAAAGAGACTACCGAGTACACCAAGGGGAAGTCATTTAAAAGTCTAATCTCTGGACACTCCAGCGAACTAGATCTTAACACTGGCTATCATCACAACCTCAATCTGCAGGACTTCAAGGTCCCCAAGTTCAATGATTATAACAAGAAGATTGATCCCGCACAGCATGTCAAGCACTTCAAGAATGCGGGCTTGTCTCTTTAGCATATAAATGCAGGATCTTTCGCAACACTTTAATCGAGAAGGCACTCAATTGGCTCAATGAAATTCCACCGGGCTCAATCTAAAAATTTAAGCAATTCACTCAACAACGCAATGCGAGATTCGCCACGTCGAAGTTCACTACTCAAACAATGCATGAGTTATGGTAGATCAAGCAACGACGGCCCAAGACACTGACAAATTATGTCGATCGGTTCTCAAAGTTAAATGCTGAGATGGACAACATCGAAGACCAGTTGAGATGATGATCTTTGTCCACAGCCTCCGTCATGGAGAGCTGCACAACTCCTTTGTGAAGAACATGCTGAAATCACTAATGAAGGAGCGAGTCAGGGCTTAGGAGATATATCAAGAAGGCATCAACACTTTGAAGAATGCAGTACTCAAGACAAAACAAAAAGCCTAAAAATCAGGCATTCTCAACTCCGATTTATGTCTTCGAAGATAGCTTCTCTACTTTGAAGGACAAGGGCTACATCATGTCCCCCAGTTGAAAGACACGATCCTTTGTCGCATGAAGAAGTGTCAAAATAATTCAAATTTCATAACATATATGGCCACTTGTTCCATGAGTGCAGTTAGTTTAAAGCAGTGGCCAACGAAAATTTCGAAAAGAGCTATCTCACCAGCTGCCAGAAAGTTGGCATCCTAGTAGCCCATCTTAAGGCAGCTCGCACACACTTCAAGGAGAGGGAAGGCCTTCCCAAGCCTTTCAGGTAGTACCCCTCTACCATCGAAGACCAATGAGAAGAAGGTAATCTATACCATCTTCAAGTTTAACCCTACTCAAAGAAATGATGCTCTGCTGGCTCAGGTATGTAGCATCCAAACACGAAATATCCTGTGACATTGTCTTCACCACAGAAAATGTCTCAAAACATGGTAACAACCTAGAAGATCCCTATATCGTCACAGCTGACATCCAAGGCTTTGACGCTTACCACATTCTCATCAACATGAGTTGTTTGATAAACATCATGTATTACAAGACATTCCAAGGTATGAAAATTGGGTGATATAACGCACTATTGTCAATAATGAAAGTCTCCCAACTTCTCCAGCAACATGTACAACTAGTATGTCTCATTGCCAATGACATTGGGAGGAGAAAGGGCTATGAAAAAAGAAAATTGACTTCATCTTGATCGACAAACCATCGGGTTACAACGTGATTCTTAGGAGACCTTACATAAATGCCTTTCAAATGGTACCCTTTATGCTTCAACTCTGCCTAAAGTTCCCAATCACTTGATGAATAGTAATCATTCAAGGAAGCTGGAGTGAGGCGAAAAAGTGCTATGAGATGACCAACCCCACATTGATCACATCCATCCCCACAAGAACCTGCCAGCAAAGCCAATAAAAGACGCCGTCTCTATCCCTATTTCAAATGCAAAAAGCTTACTTGTATCAAACAATCTTAATGATAATGAAAAAACTGTCTTAACAACCTTGCTTTCTGAGTATTTGGATGTATTGCTTGGGGACCCAAGTCCTAGCTTTGAACAAATTGTTATAGAACACAAGTTGAGTCTCAACTCAAACTGCTTTCTTGTTTGGAAGCAAGAAACAACAAGCATTCAAGGAAGAGGTCGAAAAGCTCTTACAGGGTTCATAAGCAAGGTCAAGTAACACTTAATGGCTAGCAAACGTGGTATTCGTCAAAAAGAGCAATAGAAATGGAGGATGTGCATAAATTTTAATGACTTAAGCAAGGCAAGCCCTAAAGGCTTCTATCCCTGGCCAAAACTTGATAAGTTAGTTGACTCCACCGCATACTTTTTGACGATGTGTTCCTAGATGCCTTCTCTGATCATCACCATATACGCACGGTAGAAGAAGATGCAGAGCACACCACAACCGATTATGGCACTTACTGCTATAGAGTAATGCCATTCAACATAAAAAATCAAAGACCAGAGCGACAAAAATCTGGAAGCTTATATTGATGATATCCTTATCAAAAGCTTGAGTCCCCAACAACGTCTACTCAACTTGAGGAAAACCTTCGACACCTTTTGCAAGTCAACATGAAATTGAATTCCAAAAAGTGCATATTTAGTGTAACATTTAGCAATTTCCTTGGCTACTTAATGTGAGCCAAAGGAATAGAAGTCAACCTTGATAAAAAATCAAGGTTGTTTTTCAAATGTCCTTGCAGAAGACCTATAATGATATACAAAACATGTCAGTTCTCCAGAATAAATAAAAGAAATTTTCTTTATTAACTCAACTTGAAAACCAAAGTCAAAAATCTAGTCTGCTTAATAACTTCTGATATGTCAGTTCACCTTTTGGCACCACTCATAGAGCCCGACTCAAAGAATGAGTAGAACTAAACGAATAATTCTCCTAAGTCCCTTAACTAACTCGTCTAGGTAACTTCTATAAGTCCAAGCCTAAGATGTATAAACTTAAATGGCATTGTGTCTTGTAGTCAAGGGCAATTCCCTTCACAAAGTTCAAGCCTATGAACAATAAACTTAAACGACTTTGTGACTGGAAGTCAACAACAATTCTTTTCTCAAACTCCAAGCCTAAGAGCTATAAACTTAACGACATTATAGCTCAAAGTCTAAAACAAAAAGATCACAAACATCGCCATGAAAATGCAAAACACTTAAAGCAAAAATGATGACATCTAGAACTAGTATTGCAACCATCAAACAAGGGTTTACATACAAAAATTGCAAAACACCTATACACTCTCTCAAAGTTCAGTAAAGACTCTCAGAGGGAATCAAAGTTCCTTCTTGATCATCACTTAAAATAAGCAATTTTGTTTCAAATTCTGACTCCGTTGTGCTAAATAGGGGAACATGCAACTGCTCAACATTAGGCTTTTCGACATCAGACAGTGTAACGCTCGCTTGTTTTTCACCTGATTGACATTGGCATTTTTGATATCCATGTACTCATCGGCCTGTTGAGCATCCCCTAGTTCGACGACAAACAACCTAACGTCAACTTGGTTCTGGCCCTCCAACTGGCCAACTCCTGAAGGAGGGATAACTACTACTATGGTCAAAGCTAACACTAACTCAATATATCCATTGTCATTGGCCATACACTCCACAATATCAACTCTCTCCAAGGTGACAATGTCGCGGTGAAACAACGCCAAGCCAACATATTCCAAGAACTATTAAAGGATTCCTAAACAATTTTACAAAACTCTAAGCTCCTCTAATAGCCTGCATTAATTTCGTCCCTGAACTAATATAAAGAGCTTACCCTTCACTAGTGCTCAACCTCTGAAGGGAATCCTTAATGATTTGAAGCAACCCTACTACCCTCTTCTCTGAAGCTTTCAACCGGCTCTAAGCCAGCTCCAACTAGAGCTCAAGCTCTTACCTTCCTCTTCTGATCCATGGCTTATCTCACAAGCTCATTTCAAACCCTACAACATCAATAGTGATCCGTTGTCAAAAGTCTAAAGTTGAACAAAGGGCAATAAACGACTTACCTCATGGAACAAATAGGCACTCATTACACTAATACGAGTCATAAACAAAAACTAAATCCTCCGCGAAGCCAATTCAACATCTTTTCTGTCTTCCTTGCTATCTTTACCTTCACCATTTAAATGGCATCTTGGCCAATCGACCTATCAATCGAACCATCAGCACCCAAGGCAGCAATCGCAACCAGAACTTCCAAATGATAACTTTTGTTACCATCACCATTGGCATTTTGGAGAGAGGGCCTTCTCCTTTTTCAACCACACCATCTCTAGCCATCAATGTAGGAAGGGCTCCATCATCTTCAACTATGCTAGTCAAAGGAACACGATCGCAAAGACTCCAGACTACTTTAGGATCACCCAAGTATGCTTTAACTTTAGAATCCAACTTGATGATGTGAGGGCACCCACCTCAATATCAAAATCAACCTGGTCAATGAAGCCCAAGTAATACTACTCGGAGTCATCCCGAATTGGAGGAGGGGCAACAAACAAGCCAACGCTCCTCCAATCTAAACCAACAATCTCCTCTTCTTCATCGGTTTATTGGCAAAAAGGCAATGGACACCTCTTTTACTCCTCTTCCAGTAAAGAGGAAACTACTTGAGTTGTAGTGCCAATCGTTTTGCAAAATAAAAATATCACTAAGTCAAAAAGTGTTACCAAATAGAAAAACCTTGATATATCACACCAATATATTCTCAAATCTTGCCAAGTACATCTTTGGGTCATGGACAGCCTTACTAATCACTGATGATTTTTTGATACAGATGACTAAGCTATATCCCGTTAGAAAGGAAACAATGTTCGCCCACGAAATGCAATTTCTCGAACACCATTGCACCTTCGAAGACATACAAGAACTTTTGATTGTAATCCCCAAACCTTGTGTCCGTCATTTTGAAGACCAATCACCATCTTCCATTCAAGACAAAACATCCACTATAACGAGGATTCATCTACCAATAGAAAACTATTTTGAAGATCTCAATATCCCAAGAATTTTCTTCTCCTTCAACGCCTTAATGAAGAACTAAATCAATGTAGTTCGATCGTTCCAAGGTGTAGAATGCTAGGAGACAAAGCACCACTGACAACCAATAAGACCATCGTACCAGCATCTCAAAACCCGCTCACGACATCCATTTCAAAATAGTGTAAAAGTCAATAAAAATGATAACCACATCATAACAGCAAACAACAAATTTAAAATTCCATTATATCACAGTCCGTCGACTACAATTATTTGACATCAAAAGCTAACAAAAGCATAAAAAATAATAAAAAGTCTACTTAGTCATAAAAAATCAAAGAAAACTAGTTATTAGGTCAACAACAGGACTGTGTATGGAATTAATGAACATCCTGCGGAACTTCTACAACCAGCTCTTCATTTATGCCTTCAAAAAAGTACTTTCTTTCCCAAGGCAATCTAACTCTAGCTCATGTTCTTCAAGATCAGACCTCGAGAAGCTAATCTCATCCTCCTCAGCCCTGTACTTTGCCTCCAAGTTAACGATTAGTTTCTTTGATTCAATTAGGTCATCGAGTTTAGTCGACCTTGAATATCCTGCAACTTGCGTGACGATTAGTTCAGACTTAGTTATCAAAACCACAAAAATCGTTCCTTGAGAACGCATAAGCCGAAGCAACAGCTTCTTGGGAAATGGATACATCTGCAGCCTCACTAACCAGTATAGTAGTTCCACATTGTCGAGTGCTCACCAAATGCACTTTGACTTCATCATTCTGCGTGCTTCGACATGCGGAATAATGGAACTTGAAGACTCACTTGATAGCGGCATGCCTCTAGCACCATAATCTGAGATGAGTGGAAAGATAATAATCATTGAGATACACTTCAAGTAGGACAACGTGTTGGATCGTTTCCCCTGCCCCCAAGGCCACAATTTACTTGACAACCATAAAAAGGACCGAACACCTTAGTTTTCTCACCAAACTACTCGATTACTATCCCCGTATTCTATCGCTTGAGTTAGAACCATGTTTCTCACTAGAGGAGATTTATTACCTGACATCGAAGACGCAAAGGGAGAAGAAACATCATTCTTTGCTAATGCCGAGTCTTGATCAATCTGCTTCTTGCTTGGAGGGGATGTAACTATCACCCCACACAGCACTGGCCTTCATTTCAACTTTGAGCTCCACCTAAATGTTAAAATAAAAATTTCACTTTAGAATGATATCTCTCCAACCCATGGATATGAGCTTCCCAATCTCAAATATTTATAGGTGAATGCCCACAACACAAGGCAATCTCAGAGTTTCCACAAAAATGCTAAAAATGTGCAACAATACACGTAACACTTCTGAGGGGGATAACTTATTGTGCTATGCACTAATCTCGGTCGTACACGTGAAGGGTTTACATGGTAGAATGCAAGCAGAGTAACCAAGGCCTCTACTCGAACAATCCTTAGTTAAATGGAGCTTACTCAAACAAGCCACTATTCATGGGCATAATTTGCGATAAGAGTGAAAATACCAACTAAAGCATGGACTATTATGGCATGATGATACATATGGGTTGTAGTTGAAGAGTCTATACTCGACAATGGCCATAGTTCAGGCTTTAGACCCTAAGGAAGCTCAAGAGTTTCGTCAGATTGGTCAAACTGCATATCCATGATAAATCAAACAAGTTTCTATAAAGCTGCCATATGTGCTGCCTGTATCTTACTAGATCACCTAGGAGGCCCCATCAAATATATTAATTAATACAAGCATGGGATAGTTTTTTGAGATCATCATGAGACTCCAACATTTATAAATAGCAAGCAAAACAAAAAGCAAAAGGTTCAAAATCTGATTTCACTCGCAATATTTCCTCTGAAGAAGTTGAAGCTCTCATTCTGTCTCTCTCTCTCTCTCTCTCTCTAAGCCCAGCTCATAGTCTCCATCAACCTCCTTGATAGTCCTTCAATAAGGGCTCCTCAACAAAAGTACCCGTGATTCATAGAAGCTAGCTTTTTCCTTGTATTCTCTCTTCTCTAAGCCTATACTCACTATATACAATTTGATAGTGGATCTTTAAAATCACCACAGGACTGTGTTGTTTGTCTAGATCACCAAAGTCTCCACATATAAATATTAGTTTCTCTATCTTTTATTTATGCCTATTTATTCTCTTTTAATCTCCACTCTTCGATCTGTTAGATGAGATTTTATGTCAACCTAGAGTTTCATGATTGGTTGGTGGCACAATTGATGAAGGGAATGATCTTTGATAAAGTAGAAGAACCAAAATAAAAGATTTATAAAAACATAGACCATTTCATTAGTAGGGTTAAACTAGAGTGCTCTGTCAGTAACTTACCCTTATATCTTCTTTGAGTTTCTTCCAACAGAACTTCATTGCAGGCTGGCAACTGGTCCTTGAATAGACAATATATATACTATAATATATTATATATTTGATAGTAGAATAGACTATAATTAATCCTCTCCTCACAGGTCTCTTAAACATGAGATCTGGATCTTGACAGTGTAAAATTACTCTTTGCCGAGGTCAGTAAGATGTTGGTCATATTTCATAAACGAACCATACTTCTATCATAGAATTTTTTTTTAAACAGATCAAATATAAGCTGGAGTTGCAATTTTTGGTTAAACTTCACTCAGAAATTGATGAGTGTGCAGTATTCTAGACTAGAGTGGCATGAGAAAAACGCCAGTAACATGCTAAAGAGAATAGTGAAGCACATCATCTAGAAACTTACTCTCAAAGCCATTTTCATTAACTTATTCATTGCTGAGAATTGTTTGAGGCGTGACAGAACAGCTGAATCTAGGGAACGATCAGGAGCAACTCCATTAGTGCATATCCATGGATGACCTAAAAAAAATTATAAAACAGTGCACAAAAATATAAAATTATTGATGTTCTGATAACAATGAGCATATACGTACAAGAACAATCCAACTATAAACAAGTTTCAGATAAGTCGGATATAGATAAACTATGCAATACTTCAGGTAAAGCATGCACAAAGGGAAACGACAATCGACTACAGTGGAAAAGAAGCAATGAAGCATTAATTTCTACTTTATGTTCGCATGCATGACCAAATATATTCCTCAACTCTATTCTCCCTACATAGGAAACTGTGTAAAAAGGTAGCAGGGCTTATTTCTAAAATACTTGAACGAAGATACCTAAATCAAAGTTGTAAGAAAACATGCGAGAGGATGCCAATTTCTTCAGTTAAAGATCAAAAGCTTGTATATTACCATTGCAAAAAGTAACTAAAGAGCATTCTAAAGCATCAAACAGCATGAATTAATATGCAACAGCCAGACTACATGAACAAAACAGAACAAATACATAACCAGTGCTTTCAAGAATGTCATCAACCCCTTTACTGTACCATTCATATCGGATAGATAATATCCTTGATTACAGAATGAATATATGTGAAAATAATTTTCTAATTACATATTTGGATTAACTGTTACGGACCTTCAAAACCTTGAAATACCTTTTGCATGCAACACTATTACATATTTAAAATTGACAACTACAGTATACATTAATCAGCATCGTTTCAATTTTTAGGAAAAGGAACTTTACTATATTTTGCACAAAACCTAATAACTCAATTCTAAATCATATTTAGATTATAAAACTGTGTATATCAGAACAAAAGGTAAATTGCAGCATGGCCTTGCATCATTTAACATAGGTTACTACTTTTAAAAAACTTTTATGCAACTCTCAAGCACAATTTGCTTTTCACATTAGTCCCTTTAGTAAATCTTTTGATAATCATCTAGGTCTTCATGAGTCATTACAATTCATCGTTTATGTGTTTGTTTGTAAGGTTAAATTTAAGAAGGTTAAAATTAAATTTGGATGGAGATATTTTTTTATTGAAAGTTGTGAATGATGTGAAATAAAGTTAGTTATTATGTTGGAATATGTGAGGGAAGTGATATAAAGTTAGTTTTTATGTGGAATATGTGAGGGATGTGATATATGTTAGTTATTATTTTAGTAATATGTGGAGGATGTAAAATAAATTTAATTTTTAATATTAAATTTTATGTGTGATGTGATATGCCTGGTTAAAATTAAACCAGGTTAATTTTAAACTCCTAGACAAACGGGGCTTAGGGTTTTATGTGCTTGAACACGTGACACAACATGATCGGACAATACATCACATTTGATTGGGGCCAAAAAAACCATCAAACTCCTCTAAAAAATACTTTCATTAATATTTTATATTTATTTGACATCATACACAAATTTAAATATTAAAATTAGCTTTATTTCACATTCTACATAAATCTCAACTTTAAAAATTAACTTTATTTTACATCATACACATATTTCAATAAAAAAACTCAATTTTATTTTATATCTAATATAATTCTCAATAATTAAATAACTTTATTTCACGTCATAATATTAAAATAATTTCTCTTAAAAAATTTTTAAAAATCCCAAAACATATACCAATCAAATGAGGCCAAGCCTATTTGGTACGAGACATTTTTAGCTTTGGAGAATGACTTTTTTGGCCTTTTTTGGGAAAGAGTGTGTGATAAAAAATAATACCAGTTATGTTAAATGTTATATAGGATGTCAAATAAAGTTGACTGATATGTTAAAAATTGTATAGAATATAAAATAAAAAGATGTTTTGAAGTTGAGGTTTGTGCAGGATGGATACAAAATAATTTTTATGTATTTTTTATTGAAAAAATAATTTGACATGGCCAAAAAACCCATGATCTTTTTTTACTTTTGGCCAAACAGGACCTTAAGGTCCTATTTGGTACAAGGATCAAGATCAGGACTAAAATGATACTAATTTAGAAAACAATAACAATAATAATACATAAATAGTATTTTGGTCTAAAATGTGAAACAAAGTTGATATTTTTATTGAAAATTATTGAGTATGTGAAATAAAATAATATTTTTATATTAAAATTTGTGTAGAATAATTAAAAAAAATTATTTATTATTATTGTTATTATTTTTTAAACTAATATCATTTTTGTCCTGATTTTGATTCTCGCACTAAACATGACCTAAGTTATTTCGCTTATTTATATATTTAGCAAAATTTGCTAGTCAAGTGTTGCAACTATAGAAAAAATTTTGAGTTCGGAGCCTTGGATCATTCAGCGCCTAATCATAGAGCTCCATATGCTCACCCGAAGTGCACATGTGACTCCCGGTGATTTGACCCCCAAACGGTACATACACCAAACCCAATTGTTTTTGCAACTACAAGCCCTAACAAAAATAAGACGGCCTCAATAATCAGGTTATGAAGAAAAAAATCTAAGATCGTTGAATTCTCAATAAACCTTTGAATAAGCCAATGGAGATAGCTCTCATCAAACAATAATGATACACAAAGTTACAAATTTGTAAGGAGAGAATTTGCAACACAAAAATTTGACATTACTAATTAAAAGTGGACCCATGCTTAGATTTAGTCAGAGAAAATTTGGATTTTATTTATCCTAAAAAAAAAAGATCTCATTTAATAGACAAAACTCTGAATTAACTTTATGTGGCCAAACTTGTTCAATGAAGTTCTTTTATTCTTAATAAGAAAAGGGATGAGAACAAGGATCAAAAAAAAGTTAATCAATATTCTTGAATACTGAAGATAGTCATAAATAAGGCCATATTTAGGGGGTGTGCAAAAACACTTGAAAATTTGAGAAATGAACCGAAATCAAATTGAATAGATCAATTCGGTTCCAATTTCAAAATTTTTTGGTACCGAATGGTTTGGTTGGGTTCATGGTTCTAGCATTCAAAAACTGGACCTGACCTAATGAACTGATTGAATAATTAATAACTATTAAGTTTATCAATTCTATAATCGACAAATTGAATACTTTATTTTACTTTTCTATATGCTTAGTTACAGCAATTTTATTTTCTTTCCTTAACGCTGCTATTTTTATTTTTGATATATATTGCACTTCTATACTTTAGTTAAATTATATAAGTTTCATCCAATAAAAATATTTTTTATGATTTATTAATTCTATTATATTCCTATTATTTATAATCAATACTTTTAAAATTAAATATACATGATAAATATTTCATACAAATTTGTTGGATTCATATCATAATGATAGTTGTAATTCAGAAGATTTAAATTTCTTTATATATAATTTGAAATCTAAAACAGTCCCATTAATCTATTGCCAAACAACGGTCAGAACCGGACCAGATTTGATTCCAATTTCAAAAATTGTAAAACCGGCCTTAGTCAATTCTGGACCAAATTTTGTATAGAATCGATCCGACTGAACCGAGTTGGACCCCTAACCATATCAACAAACATTAGCTCTTTAAATTCACAATAGCTCTTCAACAGAGACCAATAATAGTTTGCAAGTTATTGATCAATTTTACATAAAGTGCAAAATCATAACTCACACAACACTTGATGGGCTGTCAAACGTTGTGAAGGTTGATGGTAAAGCATATTTCTTATCAGATCTTTGGCACTATCAGAGATTGAAGGCCATGGTTCTGACTCAAAATCAATAGCTCCTTTCAAAACTGCATCAAATATTCCCTGCTGTGTTTCTAGAATTAAGCAAAGCATGAGTATCACAGGTCATTTGCCCACGTAATCAAATTGGTAACAGATTACAGACATACCAGCCCAAAAAGGTGGGACACCACTTAACAATATGTACAAAATCACACCAGCAGTCCAGACATCGGCTTCTGGCCCATAGTGTTTGCACAATACCTCAGGGGCAACATAGTAAGGGCTTCCAACAACGTCCATAAATATCTGGCCTGAAGTGCAAAAGAAAACAAATAATTATCAAAACTCTAAGAAGATAACAAAATAAATTAGCAATAAATAATGGAAATAAAAGCTCGTCATACACAAACATGATCCTAAACAGATAAATTTTATAAAACAGTTGTAAAGCCAACGATGTTAAATGTTAATCTATAAAATAGAAACACACAAATAAGATGTGAAACAGAAATAAAAATACTAAGATAGATGAGCAAGTATATGTGAAAGTATAAGATAAAAAATAAGAATGTCCGTGAAAAAATTGACGTGGTCTCAATTGAAGATAAGCTCAGAGAGAGTCGGTTTAGATGGCTTGGACATATAAATTGTAGGCTAATAGAAACTCTAATAAAAAAAGTTAGATTATTGAATTTTGCTCATGTAAAAAGAGAAAGAGGAAGGCCAAAAAAAATATGACAAAAAACTGTAAAAAATGATCTTACATATTTAGAGCTAAGAAAGTATTTGTTATTTAATAAAGTACAATAAAAGCAAAAGATTCATATAGCTGACCCCACCTAGTGAGACAAAGGCTTAGTTTGTTGTTGTTCCATTACTTTAAGGACTTGTAAACACCAACATGCTACCTTCTCTGAATATTAAATACTAATGACTATTTGTAATTTCATTGTTGTTGATGTCTTATCTAATACAAACAAGATGATGTTGTTCTCATCAACCATACATTTGAGCCAAACCATGTCCACTGTTGTACAAATTATGATTCCTTATCAGCATCAACAATTATGTCACATGACCTTGAGGTTACCACTAACTTGATCACTTTTTTATTTGGCATTACCAATGTGTCATACACCTTTTCAATATCAACCTATTTTTTGTTGGAAAAATGTCTCCTTTCTTGAGCTCTCCAAATAACTCAACTTGGGATTAATCAAGGCCCACTACTTAAAAATTTATGAACGAGTAGTTAAATACATAAACAGAATGTTGTGCCAACATGTGAACAAGATCAAAGTTTGTTATAAGGTATACAACATTTCTAATACTCAGTAGTTAAAACTAAACAGACCACCTAGCTTCAGATAAAAGTATACTCCTTTGAAATTGATTCGATGGCTCAAGGCTTAAAAAATTAGAGTTGGCAAAGTTTAGAGATTGATATAGAAAGAGGAGATAGTTAATGACTGTAGAAATTAGACTGGACAAGCTTTAGAGATGGCGATCGGTCAATGCTTAAAAAATTAGAGTGGGCAAGCTTTAGAGATTAATATAGAAAGAGGAGAAAGTTAATGAATGTAGAAATTAGACTGGACAAGCTTTAGAGCTGGAAATAGAAGAAACTCTTATGTTTACATAGCCAACAGGTTACAAGAAATGATAAGAAAACAACCCAGAAAGTGAGAAGTAAGTTAGCTTATGCTAAAGTGTACTTAGAACTGGATGAATTGAAGACCAACAATGATGATAATATGCAGTTCTTTTGCTAGCACCTTCCTAGAAAGAAACCACCACCAAACAAAGGAAATAGGATTATTCATCAAATTAAACAGAAAGATTGGTTTGACAAGTAGGTAGTTAAAGACCAAGTGAATAGAAAGATCTCCAAAGACACAATTTTTTTGGTTTGTCATTAAGAGGGCGTTTGGTTCAATGCTATTTTGATGTTATATCATGTTATCTAGATATTATTTCTTAAGTGACAATTTAATAATTTTTTATAAAGCTATCTACACATATTACCAAACTAAATAATTATTTTTTTTAGATAACATGACATAATATCAAGATAACATTGATCCCATTGAATAATCCTACATGAGGATATCTCATCTTAACTGACAAAACAGAAAATAATATCCAAGTCCTTTATGTGAAAGGAAGAGCATAGCCAATATCTAGTACATATTAGCAAATGGAAAATGGAGATCCATCGTTTTTATGCTAACCAGGCTTGAAGAAAACAGAGAGACCAAAATCAATGGCCTTGATTGAGAGGTCATCATCCTTATTAGAAAGCAAGAAATTCTCCGGCTTGAGGTCCCTGTGCATCACGCCAAGGGAATGGCATGACTCGACGACTCCTACAATGATTTTGGTCAGTTCGGCCGCTTTCTTCTCACTGTAATGCCCTCTTTGAATGATCCGGTCGAAAAGCTCCCCTCCCGCACAGAGATCCATCACAATGTGGACGTACAGAAGATCCTCGTACGCTCCCTTGATGGAAACAATGTTCTTGTGGCCAGCGAGGTGATGCATTATCTGGATCTCCCGCCGCACATCCTCCACGTCCTCGTTAGAGATGAGCTTCCGCTTGGAGATGGACTTGCAGGCGTACTCGATTCCGGTGGAGATCTCGGTACAGAGGTAGGTCGTCCCGAACTGTCCCTGCCCTAGCTTCCGCCCCAACATGTAGAGATCCCTGATGTTGGCGGTTTTGTGGCCGATGACGTAGAAAGAGTTTGCGTCATTCCCCCGCCTCATGGCCACGGCGACGGCCGGCTTGGAGTGGTCGACTTCAGCCGCGGCGGCGGCGGCGGCAGCGTTTGGTGTCGGATCTGCGCTGTTAACGGAGTGCTTGGAGCCAGAGCGATCGGAGCTCTTAGAAGCCGGACGATCGGCGAGACCGAGATGTTTGATTCCTAAATATCCTCGGCATGAGTTGCCCATGAACCGACGAGGATTTGCGCATCGAGGAGGCAGAGCTCGTCTCCAGCCGCAGGCCCTCCGAGGGAATTCCCTTTTGTGGATGGAGAAAGGTCACCCCACCTCCCGTGCCGCGGTCTCAAGCGCCGATCTGCGCGAAATGGCTACCAAAAAAATTAAGGGCAAATTACGCCCAGGTACTTAAGTTTAACACTTAATATCGCATAGATCTATAATTTTAAAAGTATAATTTCGAAGTCCCAGAGTTTTAATAAATTATCAAATGAATTTTTTTATTATTTTTTTTATAATTAAAATATTTTAAAATTACCGTTTTACCCCTGCAGCCTCTCTCCCTCCTCCCAATCCAGCGCGTGCGCCGGATCGGGAGGAGAGAGAGAGGTGTAGGGTTAAAACGGTAATTTTAAAAATTTTAATTATAAAAAAAAACTCATTTAATAATTTATTAAAACTCAGACCCCAATATTATAATTTTAAAAATGTGAACCTGCGCGATTTTAAGTGTTAAACTCAAGAACTTAGACGTAATTTGCCCAAAATTTAATTAATTAATAATTAAAAAAATTGTAGGAGGGGAGAATTTATTGCCTGGGTTAATCTATTTGAAAAAAAAAATTGATAATATCATAAAAATTATAAATTTATTTTAAGAATTATATAAAATATAAATTAAAATAATTTTAATATTAAATAATGTGAAAATATGATAATAATTCATAGGTAAATTACATCTTGGTCCATAGAATTGCCTTACCTTCAATTATAGAAATATATTTTTTTTTTGATATTATGGTATTAGCTTGAAGCATTAAACTAAAAATATGTGACAATTTGTAAAAATGAAATGAGGCAATGATTGAAACTGTATACTTCGAAAATAGGTCTACTTTTTTAAAAAAAAATTAAGTTTTTTTTTGTTCTATGTTATTTATAAAATGCTGTAGGTTCTTAAGATATTAGGTTTTTATGCATTAGTTCCTGAAAATTAATTTTTTGGATGTAGATTTTTGAATTTCAAATTTTAGTATCTATGAGTCCATCCGTCCCCTAATATACTTGAATTTCTCTAACTACTCTGTTAAGGCTCTATTTGGCGAGAGGATCAAAACCAGGACAAAAATAGTACTAATTTAAGAAACAACAACAATAACAATAATAACAACCAAACCTTAATCCCACTAGGTGGGGTCGGCTATATAAATCCTTTATTTTCATTGCGCTCTATCAGTTACCAAATTCTTATTTAAGTGTAAGTAACCAAGATCACTTCTTATAATTTCTTGTTATATCTTCTTTGGTCTCCCTCTTCCTCTTTGTACATAGGCAAAATTCAATAACTTAATTTTTCTAATCGTTCAATCGGCCTACGATTTAGGTGTCCAAACTATCTAAGCCGACTTTCTCTAAGTTTATCCTCAATTAGTACAACACCAACTTTCTTTCGGATATACTCATTTCTCATTCTATCCTTTCGTGTATATCCACACATCCACCTTAGCATTCTCATTTCTGCAATATTTATTTTATTTATATATTTCCTCTTTGCAGGCCAGCATTCAGCACCATATATCATCGCTGGTCTTACGACAGTTTTATAAAATTTACCATTGATTCTAGATGGGATTTTTCTATCGTACAACACACTAGAAGCATTTATCCATTTTATCCATCCTGCTTGAATCCTGCTAATAACGTTATTATCTATTTCACTATCATTTTGTATGATTGATTCAAGGTATCTAAAGCGCTCACTCTTCTTGACAATTTGATCACCAATTGTCACATCTCCATCATAAGTATTTCTTTCTTTACTAAATGTGCACTCCATATATCTACTTTTTGATCTAAGAAATAACAATAATAATAATAAATAAATTTTTTAATCATTTTACATAAATTTTAATATAAAAAATATTATTTTAGTTTATATACTCAATAATTTTTATTAAAAATATCAATTTTATTTCATATCCTAGACCAAAATACTCAAATTCGAGTATTTTGATCTAGGATGTGAAATAATTCAAGTATTTTAGTTTAGGATGTGAAATAAAATTGATATTTTTATTAAAAATTATTGAGTATGTAAACTAAAATTGTAGAATAATTAAAAAAAATTATTTATTATTATTATAGTTTTCTTAAATTAGTATTATTTTGGTCTTAATTCTGATCCTCGCACCAAACAAGGCCTAAAAGCAACTAAATAAATATGATAAATTTTTGCAAATTTAGATAAATCGTTATAGAAAATGATAGATGAGCCGAAAAAAAACATAAATTAAGTTCAAAGACTTACTTATAACAACTTAAATTTTAAATTTTGTAAATCTACGTGTAAAAAGCTAAATATCTCATGGACTTACAAGAAAGTTTTCTAAAAGAAGGAAAATTACATATATAATATAATATTTGCAAATTTATATTTAATTTTTTAAAATTATAAAATTTTTGCCCACCATCCCTCTCTCGTAACTATTTACTCAAATTTGACTCCTACTTGAACTATAGTTAATAACTGTAGATTCTAATCGTTAATTTAAATAGGATAGAAATCTGAGTATTTAAAATAATAATAATATCTAGTCATAATTTAAATTGAAGGTGATTCATAAACTAATGAAACGTAAAATGTGTGTTCTCATCTGACGCTAAACTACTAGGGATTTTTTATCGTTAAATTCATTTTCTCCTAGTCAGCACTTATATATACATGAAATATTCTATTCTAATTATAGATAATTACGATTTACGATTTAAGAGATTAACTAAAATGTATAAAATATAGTTTTTACAAATTTTGTAATATTTAGAAATTAAGTATTAAATTTACAATATTTATTAAATAATAAAATATTGCATTCCAGTTTAAATAAATATATATATATAAAGAATGCAAATAAATATAAAGAGGAACCTCTCCCTGTTTAAATAACCAGTAAGCTGATGGAAGGCCACCGGACTCCGGCTAACCATGAGAATCATCTTCTTCCTCCGGCTGCCTGTCTCCACTTTGTGGTTCTCTCACACTCTATCTCCTCAGCGTCTCTTCGCCCGTTCCCTCTCCACGAGATACAGCGGACGTGTGGTTCGCGCCGACTCCTCCGGCCGCGAAATTGTTGTCGAGCTCGATCCTGTGGACCTCTGCTGGAACTACCGCGGCCACGCCCTTCTCCGCCGGGATCTCATCTGCCGCGTCGCCAATATGCTCCGGTCCCCCGCCTCCCCCACCAACGACCCCTTTCTCGACGTCGCCGACTACCTCCAAACCCTAACGCTAATCTTAACCCCCGCCGAGGTCAGCGAGATCCTCAAGGCCCTCCGCTGCCCAAGGAAGGCTCTCTGGTTCTTCCGCTTTGTCAAAACCTTACCTGGGTTCCGCCATGACTGCTGCACCTACAACCGAATGCTCGTCATACTTGCCCGTTGCGATTCCGAGCAAGAGCTCATTCGCCGGATCGTGGAGGAAATGGAGAAGGAGGGCGTAAAGGGAAATATCTCGACTGTTAATATTCTGATCGGGGCCGTGGGACTAAAAGATATTGATCGGTGCTTGGAGCTGGCGAGGGAGTGGGGCTTCCCGTTCAACGCATACACGTACAAGTGCTTGCTGCAGGCGTACTTGAGATCCCGGGAAGTGGATCGGGCGTTTAGAGTTTATGAGGAGGTGAGAAGGAGAGGGTGTAAGTTGGATATCTTTGCCTATAATTTACTTCTGGATGCGCTAGCAAAAGCTGATAAGGTTAGTCTCGCTCTGTCAATCTAATGTTTGTTTTATTTTTTTCTTTTAACCACATTATATGTAGAGAAATGCTCTGTAGCTCCTATAAATGACCCTAAATTTTGAATCAAACTAGGATTCCTATGAGCTATGGTGCTCTATAGACAAAAGATTAATTTTTCTTATGTGGGCTTCAATGTTTGGGGTCATCTATGGGAGATGTGTGAGTACTTATAGAGATATAAGCGTTAATGTTAGGAAGCTTGTCATCTACTTCCATCAGATAGCAAACCAAAGGTCTACAGAATTGCTTAGGTTTGATAAAAATGAAATGGGCTATGTTCTCTTTCAAGAATAATCTCGTGATCATAAAGTTTTTCTAACCTAGTTTCTTTTCTTCTTTTTTTTTTGACAAAGATTTCCAACCTAGATTCTGAGGATGTGTGTTGTTGAAATATAACTACATCGTGAGGTTGGACATAGTTTAGGTTGAACGTAGCTTGTTTTAAGAGCTAGTGTCATGTCTTACCGTAGGTGTAAGCTCCAAAGCCGATATCATGATGAATTAGTTGCAACTCTCTTTGAAGTAGGTGAAAAGGTGGTTCATTTCTTATTGTGTTTTTATATCGAACATGCTGTGTTAAGATCCATAATATCTGCAACCTAGTTAAAAGAAAATTATTGCAATGACAAAATATTGAGCTTCTCGTATTGTTACTCACAAATTATGCAAACTTTTCGAATTCTTTTTCTTCATAAAGGTAAATTTCTAACTAGAGCCTCTTCATGGATATTGTGTATCACAAATAAGCTTAAATACATTCTTTTGTCAAAAAGGCTAAAATTTGCATGTAGTCCTTCATGATCCAAAAATGAGAACAAGTTGCAGAGTGGCATTTTTTTTTTGTTTGTTAAACTTATCCGTAATGCCAAACTGTTTGGTCTTCTATATTCGCCCAAAATTTTACCCCTCCATGTCCGCTTCACGTTTGGACAGGTTGATCATTGCTATAAAGTCTTTAAGGATATGAAGCACAAGGAATGTGAACCAGATGAGTACACATACACAATTCTAATAAGAATTTCTGGCAAGATGGGAAAGATTGATACTTTTATATGTCTATTTGATGAGATGGTAACGAAGGGATGTTCACTGAACCTTATTGCATATAACACTATGCTTGAGGCCCTTGCTAAAAACAGAATGGTAGAAAAAGTAATCCTTCTTTTCAAAAAAATGATTGCTAGGGAATGTCGTCCAAATGAGTTCACTTACAGCGTTATTTTAAAAATGTTAGCAGCAGAAGGTCAACTGCATCGATTGGATGAAGTTGTGGAAGTGTCTAACAAGTACATGAATAAATCACTATATGCATACCTTGTAAAGACTCTCAGTAAGTTGGGCCATGCAAGTGAAGCACATAGATTCTTTTGTACCTTGTGGAACTTCCACGATGGAGATAGAGATGCTTATATATCAATGTTAGAGATTCTATGCAGTGCTGGAAAGACATCTGAGGCAGTTGATTTATTGGATAAGATGCATGACAAAGGTATACCTGCTGATACTGTCATGTACAATATGGTTTTTTCAGCCCTTAGTAAGTTGAAAGGAATATCCAGTATTCAAACTCTGTATGAGAAAATGAAGCATAAGGGCATTTCTCCCTGCATATTTACATACAATATTCTCATTTCAAGCTTTGGCAAAGTGGGCCTGCTCGATAAAGCTTTGGAGCTTTTCGAGGAAATGGAGGAGACTAATTGTACTCCTGATGTCATCACATACAATTCTTTGATCAACTGTCTTGGGAAAAATGGAAGCCTTGACGAAGCCCATATCCGGTTCAAGGAAATGCAGGAAAAGGGCTTGAATCCAGATGTTTTCACATACAGCACCTTGATTGAATGTTTTGGTAAAGCAAATAAAGTTGAGATGGCTTGCAGTTTGTTTGATGAAATGCTAGCTGTGGGATGCCACCCTAATATTGTGACATATAATATATTGCTTGATCTTCTAGAGAGAAGTGGGAAAGTAGCAGAAGCTTTTGAGCTTCATGCAACTTTGAAAGAACAGGGGCTAACTCCAGATTCAGTAACTCTTGCAGTTCTTGAACGTATGCAATGCTCTTCATGTAGGCCTGCGAGGGTACGCAGGCAAAGTCGCATTGCAGGCTGGGTTGTTAGCCCATTAAGGTGACGAGTCAAATAAGATGAAGATCAAATGCAGTGAAAACATCTGCAGAACATGATGTATGTATACAACAAAAGTTCGATTATTATGTGCGGTGAAGCTGAAATGGATCAATTATTTATATCCAACGGAAAAAGAAGCGCGCGTGTGCAGTGAAATAAACATCTGCAGAACATGATGTATGTATACAACAAAAGTTCGATTATTATGTGCGGTGAAGCTGAAATGGATCAATTATTTATATCCAACGGAAAAAGAAGCGCGCGTGTGCGTGTGCACGCCCGCCCATCATCTATGGTTGCATAACTACAGATTATATTTGTCATGCATTTGACTTAGAATTACAATCTTGCATCAAATTGTTTATTTCTTAAAGGTTTTACAACTGTAACACTTTATTAGAGCCATGTCTATTTGTAACTGATATTTACATGCTTTAATAAAGGTTTTACCTGTGGCTTGTTGGAGGTGCTTATGTTTTTGAATAGGTAAATTACTTCCAAGTCCTTGAGGTTGAGTGTCACATGCACTTTGATCCTAACATTTTAATTCATTATCATTGTGTGCCTCAATAGTGGCTTTTTTTGGGTTGCACCTTAAATTTTACCATTAAACTCCCATGCAACTGTTGAAATGCCCTTTTCTCCATTAATATTCAAGCTTATCATACTTGGCAAATTGGACTGGAATTGGATTAAAAGGTAATATTATCCATTAGTTGAGACCTATTTGGAAACAACAATTGATTTGATGTTCCTAATTGAAGCTTCAGAATAGCTTCTGTGACACCCAATTGCATCAAAACTAAAAAGGGTAAATTTCTTATGTGTCCTTGAGATTTAAGTTGTTTTGCATCTTGCTCAAGATTAATCTAATATAAAATGATAATCTTAGGGATCAAGTGAAATAATTTAAAATTTATAAACCAATAACAATAACAATAACAACAATCAAGCCTTAATCCCACTAGGTGGGGTTGGCTATATGAATCATTTGTTTTCATTGCACTCTATCAGTTACCAACTTCTTATCTAAGTCTAAGTAACCAAGATCACTCCTTATAGTTTCTTATCATATCTTTTTTGGTCTCCCTTTTTCTCTTTGTATATGGGCAAAATTCAATAATTCAATTTTTCTAACTGGAGCTTCAATTGGTCTACGATTTAGGTGTCCAAACCATCTAAGTCGATTTTTTTTAAGTTTATCCTCAATTGGTGCAACACCAATTTTCTTTCGGATATACTCATTTCTCATTTTATTTTTTCGTGTATATATCCACACATTCACCTTAACATACTCATTTCTGTAATATTTATTTTATTTTTATGTTTCCTCTTTACAGGCCAGTATTCAGCACCATATATTATCGTTGGTTTTACTACAGTTTTATAAAATTTACCCTTAATTTTGGATGAGATTTTTCTATCACACAACACACCAGAATCATTTCTCTATTTTACTCATCCTGCTTGAATCATTATCTATTTCACCATCATTTTGTATGATTGATCGAAGGTATCTAAAGCACTCACTCTTCTTGACAATTTGATCACCAATTGCCACATCTCCAATATAAATATTTCTTTCTTGACTAAATGTGCACTCTATATATTCAATTTTTAATTTACTGAGATGAAAACCTTTAGATTCTAGAGCATTTTTCCAAAGCTCTAGTTTCGTTTTAGCTCCCTATTTAGTTTTCTCAACAAGGACAATATTATTTGCGAAGAGCATACACCAAGGCACCTCATTTTGGATATATCCAGTCATGACTTTCATAATCAAAGCAAAAAGATACGGACTTAAAGCAGAACCGTGGTGTAATCTAACTGTAATAGAAAAAATTTTAGTCAAACCTCCTTGTGTCCGTACACAGGTAACAGTTTTTTTATACATGTCTGTCTTTAATAACTTGAATATAAGTAGTGCAGATCCCTTTCTTTTCTAAAACTCTTCAAAGTACTTCTCTTCAAAAAATCTTAGATCTCAGGGTCTAACAAGTAATTTAGTAAATTTTAAAATGAGGACTTGCTTCCATATAAGACCATGTATTTGATTTTTATTTCTTGCATGATTACACTAACCCTTGAGATAACAAAGGTAAAAAAAGAATTTCATGGCGGTAGTTTGGAAGATCACAAAAAATTAAGCACATGAGAAGATGATAAGGACTGCCCTAAAATAAAATCTTGACCACAGGTAACAAATGAAATAATTCTAAATTCATGTCCAATAAGAAAAAAAACCGTAATCCAATTAAAAAATAAGGACTTGCATGCAAGTGTCACGTGAAACTATGCATTTCAATTTTATTTCAAAAGAAGGCAAAATCGAAAAACCACAATGAATAACCCTTAAGAAGATGAGAGGGTTAATCTGAAGCGAATTCCTCAGGTACCAAAGTGAAAATGATTCAAAGTTTATGGACCAAGATAAAAATATCTCATATCTCAATTTTAATGAATAATTTTTTCTTTTTTTTCATTTGTTTGTATTTAGGTGGTGCCATGCTAATATATTCATATCTTTTAACTAAATAATCAAGCTATTAGCTAGGCTGCATCTTTTTAATTGAGTATGGTTCAATGGCCAAATGCTTGTTTTCGTGATTAAAGTTAGGTCAAAAATCAATCAAAAATTGAATCAATTTTACATCAAATCAAAATCAAGTCGATCTAAATGAGCCGACTAACAAGCCAAAAGTTCAGCTCGGTGAAGATGTCGAGCTGGGGTAGGCTCGACTCTATCCAGCTCTAGATCGGCTCTATTTAAAAAACATATTATATATATATATATATATATATATACATATTAAACCAAGCTGACCTCGAGCCGGATCGAGCCAAGTCTACCCAACTCAAGATCGACTCAAAAAAATAATTGAATTTTTTCGAGCTGACTCAAAAATGACTCAAAATCGATTAAGATCGACTCAAGCAGACTCGAAGTTGAACCCAATTGACTTCAAGCAGATTTTGAGTCGATTGAAATTTGATCGATCTGATTTTAAGCCGAGCCATATCTGATTTCAAACCAATATTAGCTCGACTGGAAATAGAATCAATAACAGCCCTATAGGTGATATACATCTATGAACTATTTCTAAGAATATTTGCACAAAAATATCAGTAATGTAAAAACCAAATCAGACCATTCAATCCGAATGTAAACCAGCATTTCCAGTTAGATGTTAAAAACCAATCTACATATTAAACCAAATTAAATCATAATAAATTAACATTTTTTCATAATATTTAAAATTTTATGATGACAATAAATCATAAAATAAATAAATTTATTATTATAAATATTAAATCCTATTTTGATGAAAAATATTATTCTAATGAATTTTTAAAAAAGTAATAATTTACCGGTTCAGTCGATTCAATGACCGGTCTGATTAGTTTGACCATAAACCGAACATAAAACCGGTTTCTAGTTGTCTTATTTTTTTATTTTTATTTTTTAAAAGTCGGTCGTAGCCTACGCATTAAAGCAATAAAAACAAAGTATCAAATACAGGATAAGCAATTCTTAAGGAGGATTGCACAAAAACCAGGAAGGAGAGACGTATTCCACTCCCAACTAACATCTGAAGAAAGAGCAAATGAATCGATATAGTCGGCGGCCACATTGGCTTGCCTGTATACATGAGATATTTTATAAAATTGAAAAGAGAGCAAAATGTGAATAGCATCCGAAAGTTGTCTTATTTTTACAACATTGAGAAATACCAGTAAGTTTGTTATATGCAAATTATCACATAATACACACATATATGCAAATTATCACATAATACAGCATTTTATAAATAGAATTCAAGCAAATAACATTATCCATTGTCATACACCTTGCAGATTCCACTCCTGAATTAGCAGTCATCTATGCTGTTGCCCATGCTAGCTTCATTAATGGAGATCAAACCAATTTCAGCAGTGATTCATCTATTGTGAGCCCCGTTTGTCTAGGAGTTTAAAATTAACCTGGTTTAATTTTAACCAGGCATATCACATCACACATAAAATTTAATATTAAAAATTAAATTTATTTCACATCCTACACATATTACTAAAATAATAACTAACTTATATCACATCCCTCACATATTCCAACATAATAACTAACTTTATATTACATCCCTCACATATCCCAACATAATAACTAATTTTATTTCACATCATTCACAACTTTCAATAAAAAAATATTTCTGTCCAAATTTAATTTTAACCTTCTTAAATTTAACCTTACAAACAAACACACAAAGTTGAAGCCTCTGTGCTCTACCCAGATGTGAACTACACTACTGTGGAGAAGTTAAATGAAAACTATGTCTTAAGATTTTGAACTCAGCTGTGTTTGCAGCCTGGTTAGCTATGTCAATATCATAATTTCTGCAATAAAGTGACATATTCTAAGTTGCAGTAATATAGAACTTATGTTGCTAGCAATAAATAATAACAAAGTTACTGGTATTATATATATGTATAATGATACCCTGTATTTTTTTGATAACTTCTTCTTCAGGAATATAAATCCTTTCCAAGGTTTTGTTGATCTTCCTCTCCCAAAGTGATACAAGCTCATTGTGTGTGTGTGTATTTGCTGGAGGTCTGACAAACAGGATCTTGTTCTCAGTTCTTGGATCATCAGCTGCCAAAATGGCATATGTTGCTGTATCTTCCTCACAAACATATATAATTATCAGCAACAAATAAAACATTTTAAGAGTCAAATATCATCAATGTATCAAAATATATTTGCTTTTCTAATTTGTTTCAAACTTTAGAACAAAAGAAGCAGCACATATGATGTAATAGTTCTACCTTGCCTCTTTGATTGCCATCACCAGTGATGTGGACTGTATCATATGGAAGTCCATCAGCTTTTACTTGGCCAAGCTAAGACAGGAAATAAGTGGCAGAAAAGTTTGATGAAACAAAAGTGTAGGGAATTCCTTCCAACCTGAGATGTTTTTGAACTTGAGCCTTGTTACCCAGAGTACTCTTTGCTGGTTCTAACAATTGTACATGATCGATATCGAAACTGTACTCGGATGGGAAATATCTCTGCAAGTCACTTCGATATCGTTAAACAAAAGAAACTTTGATGTTCACAATTTAGTTTCAGAATAACCATTGTTAGCTTAAGTTGTATTTTGAGATACAATACATGCTTGTTACAATGTCTTACATAGGCGTATAGTAAGCTGTGAAGCACGAGTACAATACAATATGATACGGATACAACGATATGCCAAACTTAAAAAAGCATTATTTGTGAATACCAAATCTTATTTCTATTACCACAACACTGGCATGCGTAAAGTTTTTTGCGATCCCAATTATATGAATTCATTGTATTTCTCTCTCAAATTTAACGTTTGAGTCTATGTATGAGTTATGTTTTATATATGAGATATTTTTTATTTTTTATTTCGCCGGCTAAATCAATTATTTCATTTTTTTCCCCTAATTAGAAGTATTAGGAAGTATCAGACAAGTATTAGGAAGTATTAGACAAGTATCGGGCAAGTATCGTACAAATATCAAATTTTTAAAAAATAAAAATAAAAATTGACATGTCACGTAGCGTATCGGTAGAGTATCATGGAGGATCGGGTAGAGCACAGTTTGGTGCCCAATCACCGAGCCCCACATTTGCAATATAAGCGAGCTCGAGCACCCATGGCGCTCGGTGATTACTTGACTGAATTATACTCAACTTAAACCTAATAATTTTTTCTTAATGCCAGCCTTAACACATCATACAAATAGTAACTTTTTTAATATTTTTCACTATTATTATTTGTTTTATTTGAGAGTGGATTTATTACTATGGATTTTTTACGGTACGTTGGTCGTAGAAAAATTGATTCATCTACACACTTGGTAATTGTTGATTTGACCATAAATTATTGTAGAAAAATACGGAGAAACATCAAAATTAAAAAAGAAATTCTACCAAGGAGATATAAGAACTTAGGACCCATTTATAACTATAATTTAATTATTTATATTTGTGTTTACTTATGTATTCATGTTTATACACTACATGATTTGATTATTTCACGAGCCAATTCAAATTTCCTCAAGTGCTCCAGAGTATTCAAATCAGAGAACGATCACAAGCATGTTGCTATTTAACCTATTACCTTATCTAACCTCTAACCATGCTTTACATATTGCAAAAGAGCCGCCTTTACCAAGTTGCCAAAATTTCGATTCAGTAGGAGATGCATTAGTATTTCTAATGATCAAGAACAAGCAAAGTACATATTCGACTAAAATGTTTTCAAGGAGCTAGAGTCTCATGACACATGGCAAGAATGAAAATCTCTCCAGCAGCTCTTGTAACTAGGATTGCAATAAATATTATATTGCCTAAAAACCAAATTTGAAGCACCTTTGCCTTTGATAGCCCTCGTGGTTATGGACATCTATTGATGGCGCTACTTGTAAAAACTTTCAACCATATATAATACCTAATGATGACATGAAAAAAGACGACTATCCTTTTGACGACTGGAATGCATGGATTTAAACCATCTTCCCCCTTTCTGATTTTGAGCCTTTCAATTACTAACAAAAACCTTCTTACTGTAACTTCCTCTATTGAGCACCTACAACTCTCATCTCCCACGTCTTCATTACAATTTGATATTCAAAATTTTAAGTCCTCAGTGAATGTACGATGTATTTGATCATTTTAATAATATATATTTTTACACACATGTAATGGTTGACAATGAAAATTAAAAGAAAAGCCACATAGTTCTTGGTATCAAACTCTAACAATGCCATTGAAAGTAACACACACAATCTATGAGTTGTGATAGGATAGATCTTGAATTCAATAGCTCTGTCGACTAATTTGTGGAAGAAGACTAATTGAGCACTAGGAGAAAAGTTTTAGCATAATTGACTATCACATTCGAATGATGCAAGTGCTATTTTATATCCAATGTATTTTCCTATATATTAAGAAATATTGCAACATTTAATCATTTCACCAAACTGTCTCTAAATGTCGAGCTTTTCTCCCTTTCTTCCAATCATTTTCAGGTCAGAATGTTAGCAAGGATTATGGATACAGTTGTATATCAAGAATAGTTGAAACAGGCTGAAGAAATGTTTTGGCACCCTATCTCTCTTTTCATAATTTTGCAGTTAGGTATCACTGTTGATATTCTATTAGCACAACATTACCAATTTTTTAAACTCCACATTGGAACAGTTCGTAGCTAAAACTTCGACTTCTAAAACTGCAATTTTTGTTGTATGAAAGAAAATATACTAATTCAATCTTTATGCGATGCCCTATAATTTACATGTTACAGCCTGGTATATTTGTGGTGTATGGACTAGGTAGCTTATGAATTGATTAACTCTTCTGCTTGGTTTGGGTCAATACGTGAGCAAAACTTCCATAATTTACTAGCCCATGTCTTTTAGTATTGGGTGAAAAACGATTTACTCCCTAGGTTTTGAGGTTGTTGGGTGGAAAATGGAAAGCCTTAATTATTAGGTTAATCCTCCTTAAAATATAGTGAGGATTAGCATAAATAAGAATCCAAAAAACAAAATAGTTAAATTAATTTAATGCCACTATTAAATTACTAGTCTAACACTTCCCCTTAACCTGAAGTATATATATTATATAATTCTAGCTTATTACAAAGTGTGGTGAATCGTGAACAAACTAAATGCTTTGAAAGGGCATCTGCAAGTTTTTCCTTGGAGTTAATAATAAAATAATATTCAACCTTAATTTGCTTGATTTTTTCATGAAACACAGGATTGCTATCAATAGAAGCCTTGTTGTCACAATTTATTACTATTGGTCAACAGAATGTCCTCCACACATACAACTAGGATGAAAAATCTACTATAGTGATCAGGATGGTATTCTTCAGCCTGTTTCAACTATTCTTAATATACAACAGTATCCATATTCCTTACTAAGATTCTGAAGCCCTAAAAATGATTGGAAGAAAGAGAGAAAAGCTCGACATTTAGGGTCAGTTTGGTGAAATGATAAAATGTTGCAATATTTCTTATATATAGGAAAATACATTGGATATAAAATAAAATTAGTTTGTTATAATAGAGATTAAATAAAGTTGATAATTATATCAAAATATATATAGCATATGAGATGAAGAAATTAGTTTTGTATGTTTGTGTAAGATATGAAAAAGAAATATCATTAGTTAAATATTATAAAAAAATGGTGTTATGGCTACCAAACAGAACCTTATTGAGCGTGGAAAAAAAATGACATTATCTGAGGCACACCTGGAATCCTTAGCGGCTTCTAACTGTAAAGAATTATCTATTGAGCTCCATGAGATGATATTTTTACACACCCAACCGCAGTCTACCATAATCTTCAAAAGGTATTCTGCCTCAACAAGTAACCTTTATCTCATGGATTAGCGTCTGACACTGAGAGTCATCAGGCTTGATTCCTTTCTCTTTCAATTTATTAACTCAAGTGCTTCTGAGAAACCGTCCTCCATGTGAAGCCCGCCAATTTCAGCAGCAGGTGTTCCGCCTCCAAGAAATATATCATCTGTAGCAGGAGCATCCTGCAAGCTTGAAAGAGTAATGCTCTTTCCTTTTTTAGAGTATGCTCGAATCATAATTTGATAAGTTACTTCATCTGGCATGACATTCTTTGCTATCATCTCTTTGAACAAAGAAGATACCTTTCCCAAATTTCCTATCCTACTGTAGCCATCAATAAGAGACGTATAAGTCAGAGTATTTGCCATGATGTTCTTTTCCTCCATCTCCGAGAATAAGTGTTGTGCCTCGTACATTTTTCCCTTTTTTACATACCCATCAATTAGGATAGTGTAGGCGACATCATTAGGCATTATTTCATTCTCCCACATCATTTGCAACATTTCCTTTGCACGTTGTAGGTTCCCTTGCTTGCAAAAGCAATCAATCAAGCTATTAAAAGTGAGTGAACTCAGCAATCCCTTCACTGACATCTCATTAAACAAATCCATAGCCTTCTCTAAGTCCCCAGATTTGCAGCATCCATCAATAAGAACACTGTAAACAAAATTATCAGGTGGTATTCCCCTTGAAATCATTTCTTCAAATAATTCAAATGCCTCGTATAGATTTGCAGATTTGCAGCAGCCATTAATCATTGTAGTGTAAGTAACACAGCTAGGCTCCAAACCTTTGTCCTTCATACATTTGAAAAACCTTGCAACACTAACAAAATCGCCCATCTTGCTGAATCCATCAAGTAAAGTATTATAAGTAAAAATATTTGGCTCCACACCCTTTTTGCACATTTCATCATAAAGCTTCAGAGCTTTAGCCATATCACCAGATTTACAAAGACAAAAGATAAGGGAGCTGAAAGTGTAAACGTCAGGATGCAAACCTTTTTCTTGAAGCTCATTAAAGACCTGGAAAGCCTCCTGCATCTTGCCAACCTTTGAAAGGCCGTGTATTAAAATACCATAAGTTTGCACGTCAGGTAGAACCCCACTTCCCATCATAGACTGAAAAATCGATAAGGCCTTCGGGATATCATCTAGTTTACAGTGGCCATCAATGAGGCTAGCATACACTACATTGTTTGGCTTTAAACCTAGAGTAAGCATCTCCGTGAAATAAAAATCTGCATCATTCATTTCTCCAGCTTTACTGTGACCATGTATCAGAGAAGCATATGTGAATACATTTGGTAAAATCCCATTCACCTTCATTTGGGAAAAGTAATGCCTAGCTTCTTCCATCTTTCCTGCTTTGCATAGGCCATCTATGAGAGAATTATAGCAACGGGCATCTGGAAGAATTTTTCTTTCATTCATATTGTTGAAAACCTCGCATGCCTCTTCAACTCTACCTTCTTTGAAATAACCTGATATTAGAGGAGAATAGATTATAGCATTTGGTTCCAGACCACATCCAATCATCTCCTCCAACAAGCCCATTGCTTTCGCCAACTCTCTACAATGACACATCCCACTGATTACCACACCATAAGTAAATACATTAGGAAAAATATTAGAACTCTTCATATCATCAAACACTTGAAGCGCAGCATCAGCCTTGTTCTCACGGAAATGGCCCTCAATGATCAAATTATAGGTCATAGCATCAGGCTTCCAACCAACATGAATCATCTCATTCAAGAGCTCGTGTGCCTTATCCATCTTGCCCATCTTGCACACACCATTAATGAGACTGTTATACGTGATAATGTTTGCCTGGATGCCAGAAGCCACCATATCATCTCTTAACCTGAAGGCCTCATCCATGTTGCCTTGCCTCATAAAACCATCAATCATAGAAGAATAGACGACGACGCCAGGTTTTATTCCACGTAGTAACATCTCATCTAAAAGTAATTTTGCTTCCTCAGACTTCTGATCCTTACATAATCCATTGATAAGGGAGCTATAAGTGAAGTTGTCTGGAACCAAACCCTTTTCCGCCATCTCCTTGGTCAATTCCGTAGCTTCTCCAAGAGCACCACATCTGCACAGGCCTGCGATGAGAGTATTATATATCACAACATTAGGCTCACAACCCTTCTGCTTCGTCTCCCCAAAAATCCTTTTCGCTGAAGTAACATCTCTAACCTTGAAATAAGCACTGATCAAAGTAGAAAATGTGTAGACATCAGGACCAACTTGAGCTCCATCCATGAAATCCTGCACCTCCCAGAACAAATGCATCATATTTGCTCTCAAGAGATCTCTCAAAAGCCCGTTACAGCACTTCAAACTAGGTACAAAGCTGCTCCCTTTCATCGATAAAACAACTTCCGATGCCTCTTCAAGCAAACCTTTCTTCCTATAGGTATCAACCAATACATCAAAAACCCTTGCATTCGACCCCTCCATGCGAAGGCATTGATCTTTCAAAGAATCCAGAACAGAAGAAGTAGAGGAATAGGTACCGATCATCAGCTGGAGGAGGCCACTGGCAGGGCCAAAAAGGCCGGAATTGCAGAGGTACACGGCAAGGATGGAGAACGAGTCGATGCTAGGGTGGAAGCCCATTTGAGAACCGGCCCATGAAAAGAATTCCAGCAGGCGCCTCCACTGGAAAACCTGGATCTGGAGCCGCAGGAAAGCTTCAAGGGCTTCAGGAGTCAACCGGCGGCCGATGTCCGAGGAGGCGATCACGAGCCTCCAGTTACCAGCGGCTTGGAGGATGTTGAAGATCTCGCGGGCCAGGGCTTCGGCATTCGTTCCCGAGTCATTGACGGGCTCGGAGGTCGAGAAGGAGAGTCGAGATAGCGCGAAAGGGGAAGGGCCTGCGGCCCGGAGGAGGCAGCCCCCATGGAGTTGGCGCAGCAAGAGATGCCATCGCTGAGGAAATCTTCTCATCGCCCTTCCAGTAAATCCGAAATCTCCTCGCCGTGAGCTCCGCCTTCTGCCCTCCGCTCTCCAGTCTCCACCTTCGATCAAATCTTATAAAAAATAAAAATATTTATCAAAAATAATAATAAATATTTTTTTCTATTAATTCATTATCAGCGTTATATTATAATTTTCATAAAATAATATTAATCCACAATAATTTGATCAATTTTAATATCCAATTCGATTTTGATGTCAAACTGAACTAAATATTTGTTAGTTCATGATCGATTAGATCATATTTTTACAATAATAATAACAAGAGTTGGGCATGAGTAAAATAATAGATTAAAAAAAACGTAAATAAGTTATTTTTAATTTTTTATTATTAATTTTTTTTTAAAATTATCATTATACCCCCTCTCTCTCCCCTCCTGATCCCCGCGCACGCGCAAGGCCGCGAGGCTGTCGAATCCGATGGTCCGCAGCCGCGCGGTGTGTGTGACCCACCGGCCCCACGATCCCCGTGCACGCGTTGGCGGCCACGCGGCGTGCGCAGGAATCTAGAGGATAGTAAAGGGGAGGGGTATAATAGTAATTTTAAAAAAAATTAATAATAAAAAAAAGACTCATTTGATAATGTATTAAATCTCCGATGTCATAACATTGATCTGTGAGTTATTAAATCTTAAACTCAGAAATCTGGGTGTAATTTACCCTAAGAAAAATTATTGTGGAAACCCGACGTATTCGATCGCAAATAAAATAGTGTTGCGTGGCAATAGTGGGCCCAACAAACGTAAAAAAAAAATGGCGACTCAAACTAACAACTACGAAACCCCTAGATTTCGAATTTTCAAGCAAAGAATCATTTGAATTATTTAAAATAGTTTTATTAAATAATCCCTACCATCTACACTAGTAAGATTCATACTCTCACTTGTTAATTTATTTCAATTATATTTCCAAAATGCCCTTTGTTGCTAGATATATTTATGTTTTCTACAATGAAGATGAGAATTTATTGAAGATTTGCTGCATCCCATCGACATTGTTGTCGTCATTTTAGATTCATTCGATCAAGTACTGTGAGAACGATAAAGAAATGATCCTGAAGCTCGGAGAAAGTGGATCAACATTAGACCATGATTAGTTGTAAGTATTACTATAAAATTAATGATATAGTACTTTTTTATTTAATTATAATCATCCTTTTGTGATCGAATTTGAATAAATGATTAGTTCGATGTAGTAAGAAAAAAGAACGAGGTCCATTTTTTTCATAGAAAAGGATAAGATACTTAGCCAAAGTGGCAAAATGCTTCGTTTGGTTTGAAAATTAAATTTTGAATAATAGAAAAAAAATATTTTCATCTTATAAATTTAATAGAAAAAAAAATTAATTTAATATTAAAAAGTGTGTAAAATGTGAAATAAAGCTAATTCTAATATTTATATTTATGTTAAATATAAAATAAATTTAATTTTTATAGTTAAAATTTATATTAAACTGAAAAAAAGACCTGAATCAATGACTATAATATGATGCTATTATGTTCTAAATCTCATTAGATATTGCTTGTGTGTTCATTGAAGCAAAACAAAAGTATTATTTATGATTTCACTCAAAAATATTTTCTAGGTGATTTATTTTCTTATTGTTGTATGTTGTCTACAAATATTTATTTTCATGTATAGTTTAATACTGTGACGGTTTCATTAAATCACTCGGAAGATAATTATATGATATTATAAGAGATATCCTTACAAAGAGATGTGTGACATATTTGTCGAGAAATATATATATATATATATGTACGAGGAATCGAGGATAGAGAAGAAATTTTATTAGAATTTCTTAGTTCCTCATCGAGGGCTCCACAAGTAATTCTAGTTCTTCTCAACAACTCGACAATTTTTCTGTCACATGCACTCTTTTGCCACGCGACCAGCTGATGGCAGCCCATTAAAGCTCGTACAGAATTTTCGCTACTTATCATCTTTCTTCGAGTCCATTACTCCATTATTCGGCAACTCATTAGCATGTTCTTGATCTAATTCTCCGTGATTGAATTTCGATACAAATGGATTTCGCGCTGAACTCGTCTTCTCAGAATTAATCCTTCGAACATCTTAAAATAGATCTAAAGCTAACAAAGCTCAAGCTCTATGTTACATAATTTTTTTTATAAGAGTAGGATGAAGGAGATCTAAGCCTTAGGAGATTCTCTTAGTTTCAATTATTGAAGAGCACAGGTATTAAAATTATAATTAATATTACTAACTATATAGCATATTTGGCATTTATAAGAGATTTTATTTAAGAGGCGTTTGGTTCATTGTTATACTGTTATCTTAATATTATATTATTTATTTTTAGAAAGTAATTATTTAATTTAATAATATTTTTAAATAATATTATAATTAATTACAAAAATATCATTACACGTTGATATCTAGATGTCACCCCAAATCGAGCGACATCTCAAGATAACAGTCAATTTATCATTATAATGTCAATAACTTCCAACTAAATAAAAATAATTTAAATAACATTGATATTTTTTAATATCATAACATTGAACCAAACAAATATCCATCGATAAATAATAATGACATTTAGATAATATAATATTTAAATAATATTAACATTGAGATAACACTGAACCGAACGCCCCCTTAAAAGGAGAATAGATCTTCTCAATACTTTCACCAACCTTCCATGAAAAAAATCACAAAAGAATGAAGGACACTGCCATTTCTAATTTTGCATCCAAGCGCAAATATAATATTTTAAATTTTTATTTTACATAAAACACAAATTTTAAAATTAAAAAAAATATTTAATTTTACTTAACATTGAATATATAATTATATTTTCTAAGCATCAAACGAAAATAAACCTCCCATTGGCCCATCACTAGAACATCATTTTATACAAAACTCATTTTATAGAATCACGTCATATCTATAATATAAATTATAATTTTTATATAATTTTAATAATAAATTTATAATATTAAAATTTTAAATATTAAATATCATCCTAAAATAATAATTCAATCCTAAGCCCCAATTAGGTTCATACTGAAATTGAGTATTAATAGAAGAAATAATCATAATGCTGATTTTTATAAACAAGTGTATAATTTTTTGTCACAAGCTGCTTCAGATTAATTAATTAATTTTATATAATTTTTTATAACATTCAAATTTTTTATTAAAATATTCCTCAAAAATAATTCTATAATTTTATCCTAAAATTTCGTGACAACGATTGAAGGAGATCTAAATTTTGACAACAAGATGAAAACCAAAAACCAAATATGAAAAACCCTACCTGATAGAACAATGAGCACAGAGTTGCTCATTATCCATTAGAGAAAAAAAAAATTTAAAACACTGCCAAAAACAAATCAATTCTCTAGTCTCCAACTAGTTTAATTTAATGCTTATAAGAAGAAGACAAAGCCTGGCCCTGTTTGACACGAAAAACAAAATAACACTAATTTAAAAAATAACAATAATAATAGTAAATAAATTTTTTAAAAAAATTCTACACAAGTTATAATATAAAATTATTATTTTACTTCACATGCTTAATAATTTTCAATAAAAATATTACCTTTATTTCACATCGTAAATCAAAATAATCGATTCGAATATTTTAACCTAAAATGTGAAATAAAATAGATATTTTTATTAAAAATTATTGAATTTGTGAAATAAAATAATATTTTTTTATATTAGAACTTATATAAAATAATTAAAAAAAAAACTTTTTTTTAAATTAGTACCATTTTAGTCCTCACACCAAATAGGATAGTTTTTCGGGCGAAACTATGCGAAACCAGCTTTCCTTTGATTGAAAGTTCGGAGGCAAACGTCTACCACAACATATAAAACAGACTAAACGATAAAATAACGTATAACCCAAACTACCAAAACCGAAGGTCCGAAACAGCAACCAGAACCGGAACCAAAACCAAGTTTTAAACCATAGCATGAAAACGAAAACCAATCTCTGTCGTTCCTCTCAGAGCTACTGAAACAAAAGAAGCCTACCCAGATCAGGAACGAAATGGCGACTTGCAGAGTGTGACGACGATTTCAAATGCGACGAGAAAACATTCATGGAAGGGATGCCATAAGGCAATACCCATCATGGATTCCTTCAAAATAATTCTTAACTCTCATCCAAGGAAGTTCATTATCACCAAATGCAGAACAAGGTTGCAGAGAACAAAATCAGCAAAGGCGCGCTCCGGCGGCAGATCCTGCAAAGATGGAAGGGATTTTAGCCAGGGTTTTTCAGAACCGGACCGGACCGGCCGGTTCGACCGGTTCGACCGGGAACCGGCCCAAGGTCCGGTCTGGTTCAATATTAGAACCAAAATCAAGAAAAAACCGGGTTGGCCGCCAAACCGGACAAACCAGAATTATTATTTGAGCTTCTTATTTTATTTTCATACATTAATATTTGGGCATTAATATTTTAATATTGATGCTATATTTTGAATAATAATTATTTTATATAATGAATGTTTAGTTAATTTATTATTTGTTTATCATGAATTTATTTCGAATTGTTATAAAAGAGACAAAGTATTTTAAATGACAAATTGACAAGAAAAGTAATTATATTCGTTTTGTTTTGTAATTTTTAATTTTTTATACATTTCTTGCAGTAGTAATTTTTTAAATTAGTTGTACTATTTTTATTCAAAATACTTTTTATCATATTTTAAAAATTAATCTCACATTTAGAAAATTTATATTTAATTTATATTTATGTTGAACCGATAAAACCATGAACCGGTCGATTGACCGGTTCGATCTTCGGTCCGGTTCTGAAAACCTTGATTTTAGCATGCTATTGCCAAAAAAAAACAGGGTTAACTCTACAGCATCAATCAAGAAGTCTGCCGCGTTGTTATTATTTTCGAGTTTTATCGCTGAATATAAAGTTAATTGAAAACATACCTTAAATTCTTTGTTCTCCTTGTTGACCTGAATACGAAGACAAACTAGAGTATCGAGTTCCACAACGTCAGCCAACTCAGTTCAAATGATCATTCTAATGAAGAAAACAGGAGAAGTGGACTATACCTGCAAGCACTGCAGTCCCTACACAAGAGAGCACACCAGAAAGGAAAGAGTTGAAAGGGAACGAACCTACAATTGCCATGTAAACAACCTGCAGTTCATTGTAACAAATAAAAACATCTGATCAAACATTTATATATCCTATTTGGGTAAATTATCATATCAAATGTGGAGGAGAATCGCCAAGAAAAATGTTATAAAGATGACATGGTGATAAAGCAAAGCATACCTCTCGCTTCAAATAATAAAAATAAAAAGTATTCTTTTAGTCATTTCACTACTTGAGACTTTGAGACGATCGATTGGAAATAGGGAGAGCATGCTGTCTTAAAAATAGGGAAAATAAATGTTCTCTTTGGTGTTCGACATGAATACTAAACTCTAACCTCTAAATGTGTTTATTTGTAAGGTTAAATTTAAGAAGGTTAAAAATTAAATTTGGATAGAGATATTTTTTTATTGAAAGTTGTGAATGATGTGAAATAAAGTTAGTTATTATGTTGGAATATGTGAGGGATGTGATATAAGTTAGTTATTATTTTAGTAATATGTGTAGGATGTGAAATAAATTTAATTTTTAATATTAAATTTTATGTGTGATGTGATATGCCTAAATTAAACCAGGTTAAATTTAAACTCGTAGACAAACAAGGCCTTAGACCTTAATTCGCACTTGTACCAAATTCAAGGTTAAAACTATGGAGAAATATTCCCGTTTTCCGTTTTCTTCCTTCTCTCCTTTTAAGTTTTAATCAAACGGACATTCAAACCCTTCTTGGCCAACGATTGAAGCAACTACAAATGCAAATAAGACTAGAAGCTCTTCTTCTGAGAGGCATGGGCCAAACCACTATGTTCTCTCATTCAGAAAATTTTCTAACAAGTATACCGCAAAGATTTAAATTTTTGTTCAACATGCAATATGAGAAGCATATGAATAGTTAGTTGACATTTTATCCCTACTAAAGATTCCATACAATTTCCTCTCAAGTTAAATCAACAAATTGACACCATACTCTACAAGATACGCTGGGGCAAAGTAAAAAAATTCACATATGAAGCACTGGCACTACACAGAGACATAGGGACACAACACGATGCGACATGACGCTTTTCCAAAAAATAAAACACAAATACTACACGACACACCAAATACTATAATAATAAAAATAATAATTATATATAGAACCAGGGACATAGTATCCTCCACTTTTCTCATTGTCACATACCAAGCAACAAATGAACAATACCAATGTTTGTAGCTTCACCACCAAGGGGATGAAATTAAAGTTTTTATCCTAAACCTACTGAAATTCAGATTACCTTATTAAGTCAAATAAATTAAACAAATGGTAAACAGGAATTCAAAACCCGTACCTGAATCAAAGCTGTGGCGATTGCAAAAGCTACATACAGGTCAATTATCTGAAATACATACGATGAAAATTTAGCATACATACATCATATAACAAAGAAAACAGAAACAAAAGCAGGCCAGTATGAATATATGTACCTTAAGATTGGTAGGTGTCGCTGAATATGCAGAACGAAGAGACCGAAAAAGGGCCAAAGCATCAGTGGAACTCGACTTCACCATTCTCAACTGTCTTCTGCAAACTTAGATCCAAAAAAAAAAACTTAGCCCCATAACGAGATGAAAAGCTGGGATCTCTCTCAAGAAAAAGAAAACAATTTTTTGATCTAGAAAGATTTTTGGAGGCCTCACATGTCAAATTGCAAGATTAAATACTATTTCACAACGGTACATGAACTAAGACCATGCAATCCATAGGAAACTGCATTATTGTACACTACCAAGAAGCCGGAGCGAATCCACTGAATGTATCTTCCTCATGTCTACTATCAAACAAACAAACAAGGGCTTTGTTCTTGATTTATATGTCAAATAAGGGTCAATAGGCAACCCGAACATAAATTTATCTAACTATTTGAAATCAACTTATTATTTTTAATACCTTTTTCAAGGTTTAAAACTCGATTTCAGTTTCAATTTTGCTCAAAATTCAATGTATAGATTTTAATGGTTTCAATAGTTTTAGTTTTAACAGTTTTGGCATAATGCATGCTATGCTATTTAATTTTCAACTCAAAAAACCTGGTTTTAAAAACTTTTGTACTAAAAAAGAGGGAGTTTCGGCAAAAACAAAATAAACGAGTTTCGGATCAATCTTGGCCGACACGAAATTGATGAAACAAATCAACTTTGGCGAAACCTAAAACCATACCCAATATATATTCCAATATTGAGGCTCCCTCGAGTTAGTAGAAATTTTAGCTTTTATAATAGAAGTTTTTGGCCTCATAAAATACATGAGAAATATAGTTCAAAAAAAAATACATAAGAAATATAATCAGCATAGTATGCTAAATGTTACGAAGGATGTAAAATAAAAATAATAATTGAATTGACAAATGTGCAGGATGTGAAATAAAGTAAACTTTTTGTATTAAAATTTGTTAGTGATGTGATAAAAAAATAATTTTTTATTTTTAAATGAGAAAAATATTTTTGGGCCAATCCATGACAAAATTAGTAGACTAACAAACTAAACCAAAAATCAATTTTATTTCACATCTTGTACAAATATCAACATTAAAAATTTTTAATATTTCAGATTGTATACATTTTTTACTAAAAAATCAAATGTATTTCACATCATACACAAATCATTATAGTTAACTCAATTTTAATTTTATATTATATTATACACAAATATTCAAAAAAATTCTCCCATCCAAAAAATAACCTCCAACAAAACGAACCACATTGTTTCTGATATAACTTTAATCAATTTAGTTGAACTACAATCTACTTTAACAAACAATTTAAGTTTTTATTCAGTGTTTATCCAAACCCTACTAGACCAAGGTAAATTTAGAAAAAACAAAGAAGTTTGAATCCGTAAAATTATGCCTAGATAGTTCCTTCATTAAGTACAACAGAATAAAGAGAAATTCATTTCATCTCAAATATTTCTGCTTATCAAAGAGAAGGAACGAGAATCATGCCAATTTGACTAGTTTATACCAACCTATGAAGCACCGATACTTCATGAAGCCTAATTTATCCGTATCGTATACGTATCAAATACCGATACTCCCCGATACTCCACCGATACGTATTCGATACACCACATGCTGTATCAATTTTTATTTTTATTTTTTAAAAATTCGATACTTATCTGATACTTCCCCTATACTTATCTGATACTTCTAGATACTTTTGATTAGAGAAAAAATGCTAAAACAGTCAATTCAGTGTATACAATAAAAAAAAATATTCATGCATAAAGTACAACTTATGCACATATTTGAATGTTAAAATTGAGAAATATATATTGGGCTACGCAATTGGGATCGCAAAAACTTTTACGCACGCTAGTATTTCGGCAATAGAAAAAGATTAGTATCCGCAAGCAACTGCGTCATCTACTTTAGCTAACTTTTTTTTATGATCTTACAGATACTAATGACATTTCAACTTTTTCTATCTTAACTAATATTGTTTTTGCTTCTTTTGAACGTTGATCACATTTTTTTTACTTTAATCAAGCTCATATTGCAAAAAAAATATATTTTAATTTTTTATTTTATCTATTTATTTAATCAAAAATTTGAAGAGAGAGAATATATATTTTTTAATTACGTCAGTATATCTTGGTTTATGTCACATCATTTGTATTATTAATTGCAACATGTTTGTATTAAGCAAATCAATTTGAATTAAATTTAAATTGAAAATGAAACTAATCTACTGATATATATTTAAACTCTTATTTTATGTAAATAATCTGATAGGTTGGAAAATAATTAAACAAAATTTATGATATTATTTTAAATTTAAATTTTTTGAAATTTAATAGTTGAAAGATGTTTTTATTTTTTCAAGTTAAATTATTCATAATATTATTTTAAGTGAGATAAAAAATATTTAAAAAAATATAATTAATTTGAAGAAAATTTAAAAGATATTTTTGAAATTTATAGCAATAATTTATATAAGTTATTCTCATCTACCATAGAATTATACCTTAAATATGAGAATATAACATATTATACACACATATATAACAGTCGTATCCTGACGTATCTGTATTCTACTTTTTTTAAATTTGTTGTATCATGTATCCGTATCGTATCGTATCTGCATCATCGTATCGTATCTGCATCGTCGTATCGTACTCGTGCTTCATAGATACCAACAGATCTTATAAAAATACAAAAAAGACAATAATACAATTCAAGTCAACCAAACCCAATCTCATTCAATAATATAAATAATTTAATAAATGACTAAAAAATTATAACCTAAACCTAACCCAAAGAGACAAGTATAATTTGAACTTTTGGTCAAGCACAGGTCAAGTCATTATCGCGAAGTGTGAGTAGGCTTACAAATAGGTTTGGTGTCCTGTGTTTTAGCTTGAGATTTGACCACCATCTAGGTAGGTACAAGGACAAATAAACAGCAGATCCTCAGGTCAAAAATGGATCAATAATGTTAAGTAAAAAATTTCAAAATGCCTATGTTTCCTATAAGGGGGCGTTTGGTTCAATGTTATCTTGACGTTATGGAAATCATTAATGTTTTCACTATACTCCCACAAAAAAAAAATTGTTCCATCCAGTGAAACAATAGGAAAGCAATGCCACCAATACAATGACTAAGCATCCAAAATAAAAGTTTAAATCTCATTGAAATTGGATTGGTTTGAAATTTGAATTACATGCAGATAACCTGGCGTTATAGCTTGCACAACGTTAATATGGCAAAGAAGGCTTTAAAAGATTCTCCAACTACCACAAAACTAAAGCCTCATGTGATCGAGGCTAAAAGAAACCCCAAACTCCTCAAAAAAAAAATTTCATAAATATTTTATATTTATTTCACAATATACATAAATTCAAATATTAACAATCAACTTTATTCTGCATCATACACAAATCTCAATCTTAAAAATTAATTTTATTTCACATTCTACACATGCTTCAATAAAAAAAAATCAATTTTATTTCATATCCAACACAATTATCAATAATAAAATAATTTAATTTCACATCATAATAATAAAATAGTTTTCTTAGTTTTGTATCACAAAAAAACTTAAAACATTTCCAAACATACTCCAACTAAACGAAACATTAAGCGTAATGCCTTACGCCTTTCATCCCATGCATTAAAATATCTCAGCTTCACATTAAAGGCTGAATCAAATCAAGCTTTCAACTCCAAGGGATTAATTGCAAGGCAAGCAGTACAATAAGTTTACACATAAACTTTGTCGTACATTGTTGTTGTTCACTTCATTATTGGGGATATGATTCAATAATCTTTATAATGTCACTTTCCTTCAGCAGGTTCGGCCTTACATTGTATTTAATTTCCAAGAACAAGTTTGTTGATCATGTGCACACATGAAATGAATTTGAATTGCCCACTATCAGACTTATACATCTTACATTCAACATGATTTTTAATGCTCCACCCATGCACCAACTCCAATTTGGTTACATAGGTAAGGCCCTTTACTAACAAATGTGGGATTTGGAATTCTTGAAAACCTTTTAGATGATACAAAGAGCCATCAAATGCATCACTCTTATTCAACTCCTAGGTATTTCTAACAATTTGAACATAGTCATTATTGGTATATGCCATGTCGGCCCAAGACATCCTTGAAGACAAGGTTTTCTACAATGCTTTCAATATTCTTCTCATGAAAATTTTCATAGTCATCCTCAAAAACAATGGTATAGTCCCATTCCCAAACAAAACTTCACATTCACAATCATCATCTAATGTATGGTTCTCCTCCCCAATGTCACATCTTGTGGTATCCACATTGTTAATCCTTTCCTCGTCAATAATTTCATTTCTCTCCTTATCAATCATAACATATGCGTAGTTATATTGAATTGTAAATGACATGAAGTTTTGTAAAAGTACAGTATTTCAAAGCTAGAACTGATGACTTCCACTTATGTAATCCTCTCTAAAACCCAAAGCTACATGCTGCTTGACAGTTGCATACTTGTATTAGTAATCATATCCAATTCTTCTACAAATATAGATATAGTTTCTCTCATGTAAAATTTTAACAAACATTTGCAGTCATTATCATCGTTAACAAGAACTGGGACGCTACTAAACCCTTCCACCAATTTTTAGGTAAACTTCAAGTACTCAACTGACATATTATTCGAGCAACTCAAAAGAAATTCATAGAAAATTGGCTCTAGCATCTCCAATGTTGCGTAAACAAGAACCTTGACTACTTTCATTTTTCCACCATCGTATATGAGGGAATCAATGACTATTGCAAGCTGATTATATCAAAGCTAGAGAGGAGCTGTGGAACATGACATTCTTTGTGAATTCTACAAGTTGTAAACACGAATTGAAAGTTAAAATCTTGACTAGAAATAAATATCATCCCTAAAATGTTATTGATATATACATGGAAAGAAAACCATCTAAGCATGCACACTTCTAGAAAATAAGCTCTACACATGAACATAACCTAAACCCCTATAAAAAAATGCCATTAGGAATAATAAGAACATGAAATAATTGCAAAAACAATATTAACATACAAAATGCAATATAAAAACATTGAACATGAACAATATCAAAAAATAAATAAATTCCCACATTTGAGAACATTAGACATTTAATGCATCCAAAAAAACCCTAGGAAAAAATAACAGATATAAACTTAAATTTACACCATTTAAAAATTTACATCAATAACATTGCACCAAACCGAGGCATACTATAGCAAGAATACCAATGACAAAACTTCAAAAAGCCAAATTACGAAGAACAAATATGCGACTGAATATGAGATAAGGGATTCGGATCTGCAGGCTTTCAGAATAGAGATGCAGTATCAGACTTCAAAATCATGGATTAGGGATGCGGAAGAATACCAATCTTAAACCATAAACATCAAAATGCTGGAGAAAAAATTGAAACGAATCAAGAATTATAAGGTGCAAAGAATCTTTAAGAAAACCCTAAAGAATACTAGGGTTTACCTCACTCTCGGGGGTTAAGAGCGCAAGAGAGGAAAGATGGCTGCGTTCAGCAAGGCAAAATGAAGCAGCCGGTCTCAACGTCGAGTTGGAAGAGGAATCCCAACGTTCCGACCCCGGATCTCACCGTCACTCGGCGCTGCGGCGGCGATATCTCGATCGAAAGAGGGCAGGGACCGAGCGAGCGACTTGCCTTCGACTCGATTAAAAAAAAATGAAATTTTCATTCCACAAAATTAAATTTTTTTTCTTTCTTTCTTTCTTCTTTCAAAAAAAAAATCAACTTTTGTTTAATTATTTTTAATTATATTTAATTAAAAATCATAGTTTAATATCAAAATATTCATTAAAAAAAATTAGAGGTATACAATAAAAAACTTTAGAAAACAGTTAAATTAAATAAATTTTCTTTCACCATAAGTGCTATCAACTTGAATATTTTTGGTATTGGTTGAAATCAATAATACTATTTTATAGATATATATAAAAAAAAATTTAAACTTGATCATATTTTATATGATTTAAAAATAACTTAATTTTCTTGTATTTAGAGAAAAACTTTTTTTCCTTCTTTTATTTTAAAAAAAGAAATTAAACTTTTTAATTTCCTCAAAACTATTTTTCAATTTCAACCAAGTGAAAATTCAAGCATGTTACTTGAATTTAATTACGTTTTAGTATATATCATAGTTTAATACTATAATATTCATTAAAAAAGTTTAGAGCTATATAATAAAAACTTTTAGCAAATAATTCAATTAAATAAATTTTCTTTCACCATTTAGTGATATCGACTTAAATATTTTTGAAATTTATTAAAATTAATAAAACTATTTTATGGGAATATAAAACTTATTTAAAATTTGATTATATTTTGCAAGATTTAAAAATAACTTAATTTTCTCATATTTAAAGATATTTTTCTTTCTATTCATTAAATAAATTTAGAGCTATACAATAAAAAAGTTTAGTAAATAATTAAATTAAATATTATTTTAACCTAGACTTGAATATTTTAGTATTTATTGAAATCAATAATACTACTTCATAGGAATATAAAATTTATTTAAAATTTGATCATATTTTATAAGATTTAAAAATAATTTAATTTTCTCATATTTAAAGGTTAACTCATTCAAAATAAATTGAGCTCATGTTAATGGACTGAAATCATACCCCATGACAAGTTTTTTTTTACTCAATAATAAAGTTAAAATAAAATTAAAATATATAATATTTAATATTAAAATTACTTATAATAAAATTAGATTATATATTATTCTTGAGTTAATACTGACTTCATGCCTTTGCTCTTCTCAATCTCATTTTAAATAGAGTTCTCGCTCAAAATTATACAAATGTATCTTAAAATTAATTTAATAAAAATAATTTCAAAATTATACAAATACATCTTAAAATTATGGCTATAAAATGCCATAATATTAGTTAAGGGTAATTTAGGGATTTAAATTTTTCAGTTGTTTGTACCCACTTTAATTTTTTCAAATTATACATCAAATTTAACTATTATTTTATTATTAATATTAGTATTTTGAATATTTATAAAATTTAATTATTAGTATCAACTTTAATAAATATTTTAAATATTTAGTAAATTAAGGCCATGTATTATGATCTAAACTTAAAATTCACTTTCAACTTACCCATATATTATTTTATTTTTTATTTAAAATTAATTAAATTAAAATATGTATGTATTTTTAAATTTTGTTAATGTCAATAAATTAAAATATAATATGTATTATTATATGTAATATAATAACTTTATTTTATTATATAAATAATAATATTAATCATAATTGATGCAGATAAAAAAGTTATTTATTTAAAAAATATTATATAGAAAAAACAACAAAAATATTAGTAGTAAGAAAAAAAGAGAAAAATATTATATTTTAAAATTATTCAAGCAAAAATAGTAGCTAAGTGCCTAAGCAGATTAGATGTGAAAATAATATAAATTATAAATTAATTCATTATTAAAAATTTATTTACAAAATTAAAGTGAAATCTTTGAACTTTCATAAAAGATCAGTAAATGAAATTTATTATTGTTACATTATTTGCAAATATGATGAATGAAATAAATAATAATAATAAAAATAATAATTTCATCCGAATAAACGAGAAAAACTTTAGTTATATTTGTCATTAAACTTTAAGATCATAATATTATTGTAACAAAAAATTTAAATAATATTAAATGTAAAATTTGTCATTAGAGAAATATCTTACTGTAGTAATTTAATTTTATTTATTTTCTGCAAATACTACGTGAAAATATTAGTTTTTCATATAAATTTAAATTACTTATACTAAGATAAGTAACATAAATACAACAATTTTTTAAGAAAAATGTAATATTTTTGTAAAGTCACAATTAAAATTTTAAGATGTTCACCTTTAAAAACTATCAAAATAAATTTTATACAATAAAAAAAAATTAGTAATTATAAACATAAAAGGGAGAATATAAATAAAAAATTGAAAATAAAATGAAACTTTTAAGATCTCAAAAAATTTGTAATAAATGCTCAAATTAATATATAACAGAAGAAGGTTAAAGGTGGAAATGGGAGTAAATAAATTCTAGTTATTCAAATCTAAAAATATAGGTATATGAATTTCAATTATTTAACATAAATTATAATCATGTAAATAATCTCATTATTATTTTTAAATTCTAGTAAGATACACTCATGTAGTTGCTATAAAAAAATTTAATGTTATAAAATTTTTAATTTATAAATAATTATTATCTTTAAGAATAATAATATTTAGTTATACATATTAAAAGATATTAATTTATATAATATCTTAAGAAATTGTTATGTTCAAATATTAAATTAAATTCATTTAGGTTATTAATTATTTATATTTTTAAATTTTTTTAATACTTAAAATTTATATTTAAACATTATAAGTTTCATATATGAAATATAAAATCACTTGAATAAAGGCTTAAATTAATTATATTGTTATTTGTGCCCGATTAATACGATAAAATTAAGATATTATGTCTCTTAATTATCAGAATAATTTTCACATATAAATGAATTATAAAATATTTTTTTAAACAAAATTTTATATGAATTGTTTTTAGAGTATAATAATATACCATTTAATTATTTTTAAAAATAATTATAATTACGTTGTTATAAAATTATTCTAAATATGTAAATTAATTTTTAAAATTTTGTTTTACAACATTAAAAAATAAATAAAACATTTTTTAATTTTAAAAGAAAATAACTTAATCATATGAAAATTAACATCACAAAAATTAGAAAAAAAAAAAAACTTGGCAAAAATGATTACACTATTATGCACTTTTGCCCTATTTGGCAATGGGCTAAAAATCATAGCTAAAATTACTCGTGATCAAAATCTTAAATTTATTTTAAAAAAACTTAAAAAATTATTTTATATTTCATCTCACACAAATTTCAACATTAAACAATCACTTTATTTCACATCCAACACAATTCTCAATAAATCAATCAACTTTATTTCACATCATACACAATTTTTAATATAACCAACTTATTTTATTTCACATCATACACATTTTTCAAAAATGGCTAAAAATTTCAATCAAATTCTCTTTTTTTTTTCCTATTACCAAACAAGGGCATTATGGTCATTTCACAATTCCAACTTATGTACCAACTTTTTTTTTTTTTTGATAAGAGGCTTATGTGCTAACTTTAGTATAATATATAGATAAATATATATATATATATATATATATATAGAACATTTATATATATGTGAAATACTATATATATTATTTTTTTAAAAAAATTAATGTGTATAAATATTATTATCAAGTTGACTTTGAGGGAAGAAAAAAAGAATCAATTTTGAATTGGGGTGGTTGCAATTTTTCACTGGATCTAAACCAGCTTAACAGTGTATGGGTTGTGCTTATGCGAGTTCAAGTCATAAACTAATCGATCCCATTATGACCCATGAATAAGCTATTTATCAAAGTTAATACATATTTTACATTTTAATATTCATTAGTTGATATATAATATAATTTAATTGTAATTTTAATATTTTTAATAAATATCTTTTTGATATCTGAGTCTCACTTTATCTATCTATCCTGTTGATATTTTAGTTATGACTTGTTCGAAGAGCCAACCTGTGCTTGGACGTTGTAGATGTTTAACTAATTCCGAATAATCTTATGCCTCAAGTGGTTACTCATCGTGCTAATACTCGCAAAATTAACAGACACTTAATAGCTTGTTAAGCGCACTGTGTTAACTTTCAATTATTCGTATTTGATACTTTTTGAGTATTTCATTTCTCTCATATGTGCGAGATGCCCTTAGAACACAAGTCGACTTTTGGGAGGCTTATTAGCCTGTCCTTTTATTTTCTGTCGCATCGACCTAGCTATTTAAAAATGTATTATTGCTCAATTATTAAGTCATGTGTAAGACGGGGATAATTTTTTATTTGGTTTTGTAATTCTTATTTATTTAATGAAAGAAGAAGATAAGTTGACGAGTTAAATTAGATATAGGTCACGTAAGTGTCTTCGTATGCTTGTCAGGTTTGAGTCAAGCTCAGATTGGTTGGATAAAAAAAATGAGTTGATCCGAACCTAAACCGCAACCCACCAACTCGAATTACTGCCCCTAATTTTGAAATTGTTCTTGATCCAAGAATGAGTGACAACATGGCTTACCATTCACCAACATAAAGGGCTTGTTTGGTTGGAGGATGAATTTGGGTAAGGAAAGAGAATAATTTATTTTATAGAGTTGATGAGAAAGAAATTTATTTTAATATTGGGAGGTGTGTAGTATGTGAAATAAAATTAATTTTGGCTCTGTTTGGTAATAAGGAAAAAAAAAAAGAAGATTTGATTGAAATTTTTAGTGATTTTTGAAAAATGTGTATGATGTGAAATAAAGTAAGTTGGTTATATTAAAAATTATGTAAGATGTGAAATAAAGTTGATTAATTTATTGAGAATTATGTTGGATGTGAAATAAAGTGATTGTTTAATGTTGGAATTTGTGTGAAATGAGATAAATAATTTTTTAAGTTTTTTTTTAAATAAATTTAAAATTTTAGCCATGACTAATTTTAGCCATGATTTTAGCCCATTGCCAAACAGGGCCTTAAGGTTAAAATTTGTGTTGGATGTGAAATAAAATTGATTTTTAAGGTTGGAATTTATGTTTGATGTGAAATAAAGTTATTAAAATTTATAAAAATTTAAATTTTGAGGAGAATAAACCATATGCACGGTGTGTCGAGCCTAAATCTTCTTATAATATTAGTTCGATGAATCTTCTTACAAAATTAGTTCAATGAAGGATGATCATAACTAAGGAAAAATAAGCATCAGATTGAAGCAAGTAGATGATCGAATCATCTATTGGAAACGATCGAATTGTTCAATTAGGTCTCTAAACAAAAAAATGGACGAGTCACTATATTTAAAACATGATCTAAACTTACGCTTTACTACATACATTCGCCAACGGGCTATCCATCGCACAAAGAAAATCGAACAACATGTTCGTCGCCCAATAGACAATCAAAACCTTTAATTGGTTCAATCTAATTTTTATTTCTGCGACTCATCTTGTAATCTACTTGGCGATCATCCTTCATCCGTGAAATAGATCCAAGCCCCACACGACTCATCGCACATGATCTCTCACAAGGCAAATTCTATCTTTGATTATGTTCTAATCATCATATAATTTGACATCATTAACTTTGAAGTTCTAGGCGTTTCTTTTCCACTTAGGTACAAAGATAAGCAATAGAGCACAGGAAGAAGAAGAAGAAGAAGAAGAATGATCAACAGCGCAGTTTATGGGAATGTGAAAGAACCACCAATCTGAGAATTACCTGATGGAGGATTAATGGCAACCCAGAGAAGGGAGATGGTTATGGCAATGAGCCCGGACCAGACGAAGATGATGGTCGGAGTCTTCCCCCTCCTCCCCATCAACCCCTTCGCGAAGGGGTAGAGATGGGCCAGCACCCAAAAGCTGAAGAACACGCCACCGAGCAGCTTGCTCCACTGCGGCACCGTGCTGTAGATCGTCCGGCTTATCCCGACAGCAATGGCAATGGCGTTTACCATCATGATTGTGATGGGAGGGATCATCAGCGACGTCCACTTCACGATATAGAGGTCAGCAAAGTCGTCGTCTTCGTCGTCTCCAGCAGACTTCGATGTAAGAGTGAACGAGATCTCGATTCCGGCGATCACCTTCAGCAGGCCCTGAAGCACAGCAGCAAGATGGGCACTGGTTCCCCCAATCAACCAGAACTGTTCGTTCCTCCACCATTCTTCCAGTTCAATACCTGACCACTTGATCTCCAGCACAGCGAGCGAGCAGAGGGTGAGGGTAATACCCAAGAGATAGGCGAGGAATGTGACGTTCAGAGTCTGCACAATGAATTGGCCAGAAAAGAGAGACAGAGCTGGCAAGAAGCAGTACACTATAAGGAACAATGATGTGAAAGGATAGATGCCAACGTTCAGGTAAGCAATTCTCTGAAGGAGCTTCATCTTTGTGCTGGCAAGAAGGGCATTGTTCCTTGAAAAGAAGATCTCAACTGAGCCAGTTGCCCACCGGAGAACCTGGTGCAGCCTGTCAGTCAGGTTGATCGGTGCCGTGCCACGAAACGCATCGCGCTTCGTCACGCAATAAACTGACCTCCAGCCACGGTTATGCATCCTGTAACCAGTCACAACATCTTCGGTGACAGACCCATAAATCCATCCAACACGGTTCCCCCACTCTGTCTTGTCTTCGTACCAGCATGAGATGACGCTGATGGCCTCGGCAACAGTAGAGGCATCAAGAAGGTCTCGGGGGATGGTCAGGGCGCCGGGCGGTCTGCCATTTTTTACTGCTGGATGGTCAGCAAGAGGACGCCCTTGGAACTCTGCCACAGGTATCGAATCAACAAGGAAGCTTGAGTTGCCAAACTTCTTAGGGAAGGTCGAGAGGTTCATCATATCATCTTCATCTTCATCGGCCATGCGGAGGGCACGGGTCTCCTCTGCAGCAGTAGTCAATCTCCTTTTTCCCGAAAAGCAGGATGAGAAGCAAGAGACATGGTTCTTTGCACGAGGAGGCTCAAAGCCATAAAGAGCAATGCGCCTGAATAAGCAGCCAGTGCCCACGTAAACAGGTCCCTGGAGGCCATCAAGAGCACGCATGTTAACATCGAAGAAGACAGTGTTGTGGTTCGCATATCGATCAGAGGGATCAATGCCCTCGAACCGCTGTGGAAACTGGACGTAGCTGATGCGATCCCCACCGCGATCCATCATGAAGCACATGCCCTCACGCATGGCCTGAGAGTTGTACACATAGTGATCACAGTCAAGGTTGAGGATGAAGGGACCATTGGACATGATAGCAGAAGCACGGACGAGGGCATTCATGGCTCCTGCCTTCTTGTTGTGGTCATAACCTGGACGCTTCTCACGTGAGACATAGACTAGCAAGGGCAAGCGGATATCAAATTCCGTGAGTTCAAGAGGATTAGCTTCATCATTGCCACCAAGTAAAGGCTCATCACTTGGGGGTTTCAGCATCACCTAGAACAAGAAAAAGAACACAATAATTAGTTCTTTCTTTTCATAAAATAAAAGATAGGGATCACCTTGCAGAAAAAAAAAAAGGAAAAAAGAAAACTTCCAGAATAAAAGATAGGGATCACAATATACAAGTTAAGCCCCATTTAAAAGAAAACTACAGAAGATACAGCTAAACAATACTAGGATAGTGTTCAATGACTTCTTCAATTGTCAGATTTTTATAGACCAGCAATCTCATGAACTATTAAATTTCCTCATCAACATCATCGTAGCTGGAAAGCTTTTGGTTTTCATGCTGTTAAACATAGAAGAGACAATTAAAATATGCAACTTCAAAGTTCAAAGCGACCAGAAAGTAGGGAAATTCATACATGATTGTTTTCGTATATATGAATGTGTGATAGAACTAGGAAAGAACAGAACTAAATCGAATATATTAGCGAGATTGTTGGGCCTATTGAAGATAAATTTAATGAGAATATATGTAGATGATATGAATGTATACAATGTAGAGAAGCAGTACAATTAAGCTGAGGAGAGCATATTTTAGTACCCATCTCATCGATGAGAAAAAGACTAGCTACCCTATCATATGGAAGGAACAGATCAACCAAACCCGTCAAGCTAAGGAATAGGGAGAAAAAATGTGATCAACAGAAACTTGGTTAACTTCCATAAAAAAAAAATTAGATCATTTTAAAGCATATGTCACGACATGAATTAAGCAGGAATAACCAATGAAATAGAATTTATGATGAAACAGGCTTCATAAAATGGATCCCAAACAGCTAGGATTAAAGTTAATGATGATAAAGAAGGCACATAATACTTGAGAGAAGATACCTGAATAATTCCAGCATGATCTCCACGAGAATGTTCAGGTGCCTGGTTAATCCAAGTTCCAGGCCAATGGGTTCCATCGGCCATCCATGTGGCCTTGGGGATCTTAACGGGTTCTACAGCTTCATCACGAGCAGCTTCTCGTTGCCGCTTCATGGCCTTGATCTCTTCCCTGGCATGATAAGCATCAGACCTCCTTCGAATTGAGTCCGGCAGACTGTTAACGCGAACTTTGAACTCATCGTATTCACGCTTCACCCTTCTCCGATCTTTCACAAAATCTGACCGGACCTTGTTTTTGTATGGATCCCGCTTCAGATTGAAATAGCTATCAGGATTTCTAGGCTCAATATTATGTTTGCGGCAGAAAGGGACCCAAATATTGGCAAAGCTTGCAGCCTCGGCCATTGCTTCAAAGGTTAGCAGGGCACCACCATCATCGGAAACATAGCATGAGAGCTTTTCCACAGGGTAATCGGCAGCAAGAATGGATAGGATGGTGTTGGCAGTGACCAAAGGTGGCTCTTTTTCAGGGTCTGCAGTTGACACGAAGACATCAATGCCAGGAAGATCTGATTTTCCAGTTGGGTTAGAAGGTGAAGGAGCTTCAAACTTTTCTTTTAGAACAGCAAGGTCAGTTGCTCGATTAATGGGGCAAAGCTTTGGGAGCTGGTCCAAGAGCCAAGAGAAGGCAAACCAAATCTCACATACAACTGACATGCCCCACAGCCATATGGCATCCTCATTTTTGTGCTTGATCCTCCATGCCAGGAAGAGGCCTAGGATGGCCATTCGGATAAATATAAGGAGCCTGTCAAAGTAGTTCACATCAGAATGTATATAAAGCTAAAAAAATCATCTTACAACAAAATTTAATTCAGGTTAGTGCTGCAAAAGCATAGAAGTAAGAATCATCCCCACAACTAACCCCTTAAAGTTTCTAATACTTTCGGATATTAGCTTTAACCAATAGTTGAGGCTATTATATATTATACTATCCTCCTCAACTATTAGATAAAGTCAAACCCAAAGGTCCTAGAACTTTGGGGGGCAATTGTGAGGACTATGTAGCATTGTTCTCCTAAAATTCTACTAAAACGTTGTCCATATTAATTTGAGTCATAGACAAATACATCCATGATTTCACAAATGTAAACCAATACTAATTGGTATACATTTCTAACATCTTCCCACAGGAACTAGGACTGACAACATAGGATCAAACAGAGAATTTGTAACCCTTTCCCTTGTTGCATTACAACCTTGAAGCCTAGTCAAAAAACCCCACTCAAACACAATTTGAGGCACAATCTACTGTAAAAACATTCTGCAGACTCTTCATGAAACTAGATCAAATGAACAAAAGAAAGACTTTCTACAAACATAGTGTGCGTCAAACTATGCACACTTGTATCAGCTAGTTAATAAACTTTGAGCTTTTATAACTAAAGAATATGCCAAAGCATAGCATGTTCAAACATCATATTGTCTAAAGGAACTTTTAAAACCTTGTTTAGATTTAAATGCAAAAGTTTTCTTCTTGGGAAAAAATTCAACAAGGGATTTCTATGGGATTTGACATGGACTTAAAATTCTACTTTATGCAAAAAGAATAGATCTGAAGTACGTCTAACTTTAAACTAGCAAACAAAAGGCATTTAGTTACAAACATGTGTATAAATACAAAATCATATCCAAACTACACTATAAATCTTTGTGCATGCATTGTCTACAAGAAACATAAAAACCTTTATGAATAAATTTCCGTATGTTTGATATTCTTTTACATAACATTGGCAAAATTTGACATGCAATATATCCTGTAAAAGTTCAATAAAAAGGGCGGTTGTACCTTAAATGTCAACAAATCACCCCTTAATTTCCATTGCATGTACGGAATAGCAAAAAAAAAAGTTCAAACACCCATGGTATCCATTTAATTTTATGCTTCACCAGCTACATTTCCAATATCTTATTAGATTTTTACGTGACAAACTGAAAAATCCTTTGGTTTGTCGACAAAGTTGTGTGCTCTTATGCCCTCTAGCAGAAGAAGTTTTAGTGGGGGTAAAAGGTCAACTTCATGTTATAATTTGTGTTCTCCATTCTATACGCCTTTCTTGTGCATCCTCATTGTGGATTGTTGCACTACACGAAAATGGTTAGAATGAAATGAATATAGTAGGAATCAAGTTGTAAACCTGGCAAATGCGAGAAAATAAACAAATAACTTGACATTATGGAGACACAACTCAAAACAAATAACTTAATGCAGTAGAATATTTCACTATTTCAAGTAATGAACACATCAAATGGCTTCGAATGAAATTGGGAGAATCAACAGACAACTGCAAAACTAATGACCAAATCAAGTTTAATGCAGTAGGATATTTCACTATTAGGCAGCAGACACACCAAATGGCTTCAAACAAAATTGGGGAATCAATACACAACTGTAAAACAAATGACCACATCAAGGATAAGGAGATCAACAAAACAAAATTCAATCCATCTAGAACATTCTATCACAAATCACAATTTCTACTGTCTTACCTATACGGGCTTAGAATAGCCGCTGCTACTTTCAATTTCCTGGTAAGCGGCCTCCATGGTTTGCTCGCAAGCTCAACCGGTTGACCATCCTCATCACCATCACCATCATTCTCCTTGGGCCAAATAGCGTTACCATACCCATAAGTTCCTTTGGTCTCAAACAGCCAACGGTTGTGATCAAAGTCCCCTGTTTGGCTGCGCGTCAGGCTTCTAGCATAGTTCAGCGACTTCATCAGCGATAGCCGCCGCTCCATCTTCGACATCCCTGGAGGCGGTGGCAGGGAAAGCTGCGATCTTCTGAGGTCATCATCCTTCTTCGCGTTAGCCACTACTTCGCTGACATCCATGGCCTTATACGGCTCCTTGCAGCCGGGGCAGGTCCCGTCGATCTGCACTGCCTCGACGAAGCAGTCGCGGCAGATCTTGTAGTCGCACTCGCAGGGAAGAATGTCGTTGCCGCGCTCATCTCTCATAACTTTGTCGTCGCATCCGGGTACGGCGCAGGAGGAACCCTTGGCGCCGGCCATTTGCGGGTGGCTCGCCTCGGAGTCGATCACCTTGTCCATGAGCTGGGCCCGGGTGACGCTGTTGAAGCCGCCGGTGAAGAGGGAGTTCGAGACGTACTGCTCCTCCACACGGGCGGAAATCGACGGATCTAGTTTGCCAGCGCCGGTGGAGTCCATCGGCTGGTTGTCGGGAGTAGGAGGGACGTGAACGTGGTAACTGAGGAATTCCTTCGAATAGTCCCCGCTACCAAGCTCGCTGTCCAGATCGTCCCGCGAGTAGCTAATGTACCGCCCGGAGTGGGTCCGCCGGCCAAAGGTCACTGACAGCTTGCCACCGCCGCCACCAGCAGGCGGCGGGTCCGAGCCAGGCGGTGGAATCCGAGCTGACCAACTGGTCCTCAAAGCATGGTTCGAAGCCATGTTTGTGTATCTGAAGAAGGAGAGCGAAAGGGCAAAGCTGGATTAACTCAGGGAAAACAGAGATCTGGCAACAGAAGGTCGGAATAACTAAGGAGACTCAAATGCGAAGCTAAAGAGGAGAGAAACCCAAGTCCGTAACAACAGACATTACACATGAACTCCGCCAGCAAAAGCCGGGAAAGACGGAATTCAACAGCACACGCGGGATTCAAGCATGGGAAGGCGGATGCTCGGTTCAGGAACTCCGCAACTCAAAACCCTAACACCCCATGATAAGGCTTACCTCCCTCTCCAGCACAAGGAGAAGAACACTTCCAGACAGACGAGCGGGATGGCCGCTGCGCGCCGCCGCAAAAGACAGACGGCAGCAGTTCACAATGGCTTCACAGGGACGACTGCAGATCCAGAGCGAATGTAGGGTTAGGGTTCGTATCCAGATTTGCAGGTGTCAGAGTTGGAAACAAGAAGACGGAGCGAGACGATGAGCGATTTTTTTATCGTTGTTTTGATCAAAGAGACGATGGCTCTCTCTCGAACTTTTTCATGTCCTTCCTACTACTCCAGTTTTTAAAGAAGTAAATTGCGTTCAGGTCCCTAAATTATTATATATGAGAAATATTATATATATTAGTTAGGGGCAATTCCAATTAGGTCAGGTATCCGTTAAACGCAGTTAAAATTACGAAGATACCCTTTTAAACTCTTTTATATTTCCGACTGCCCGCCGCGACGGCATTCGCGCGCAGACGGCCGTCAGCACGCAGCCGCCGGCGTGCGCAGGCAGGCGGCCGCGCAAGCCGACGTCCATGCGCTGGTTGTCGCAGCACGCAGCCCCGCCCGCGGACGCTCGCACGCACCAGCTAGCGGGTTGCCGGCGCGCGGGTGACGGGTACAATTGTAATTTTATATTAAAAAAATTTATATTTTTTTAATTAAAATTTTGATTTAACAGAATGTTTAACGGAAGCTATTTAATTAGACCTTATTAGAAGCTTTTTATAAATATTAATGACCACAATGACTTATATATTAAGTTTTGAGGACTTGTCTGTCATATTTTCAAAATTGTGAATCTGCATGGCAAGTCAAGTAAACCTCAAGGACCTGAATGGAATTACCCCTATTAATTATTATGTTTATGTATAAAAATGTGAAATAAAATTAATTTTTTATTTTAAAATTATATAGTATTACAAAATATAGTTAAATTTTAATATTAAAATTTACATAAAATGTGACATATTAAATTTTTTTTTTATAAAAAATATGCCAATAAAAATTAGAAAAAATAATTTTCATTAGGTAGATAAACATATACTAGAATGTTGTAATCCAATATAACATGACCTTATTATTACACGATCAAAGATTTTTCTTTTTAGTTTAATAAAATCTCTTCATAGTTTGGCCACTACATCAGTTAATGAAAAAAAAAAACATGGAAACTTTGTAAATCATATAATCATATACTAAAAAGAAATAATTATAGAATTAAAAATAATTAATTGTATTGCCAATAGAACTAAGTAATTTTTTTTTATAATTAGAACCAAGTGATTTTCATATAAATTTAATGATAAAAGCAATAAATTTTAAAGTTGAGGCTCCATATAAATTTTATATATTTAAAAAAAAAAGACAATGTCATAAAATTACAATAAAAAAATAACAGATCTGTAAATATCCCTTAATATTTATTTCGAAAATATTATAAAATTTATTGCGAATGGGCATATCTATTTTTCAAAAAAAATCAATTAGGCCTCATTTGTTTTAAGGTTTTTTTTAGTTTAACATAAATTTTAACTGTAAAAATTAATTTTATTATATATATAATATAAATATAAATCTTAGAATCAATTTTATTTCACATATTATGCACTTTTTAATATTAAAATAAAATTTTTTGATATTAAATTTATAAAATAAATTAATTTTTTTCTCTTATTTAAAAAAAATAATTATAAGTCTATTATGGAGTTCAATCGTGCTTGATTTTAATATTATTTTAAGTTTAGTATATCATTTAACATGTATTATATATTATCAATAAAAGATATTACGTATATGATCTATTAAAAGTATTTGCATTCAGACCATATAAAATTTTAAATATTAAATGCTTATTTAAATATATGTTAACTTTAAAGAATAAATTTTATAACGAGAATGACAAGTTGGTAATATTAAGATTTTTTATGTTACATATATATTTTGCATATTTATATTTATATAATTATATGTATACTAAAATATATTAAATATAGCACAAAAGCTTAAATATATATAGTAAAATGTAAATATTGATTTGATTATGAGTATTTTTTATACTAGAATATATATTTTTAGTTAAAAAAATTAAATAAATTAAGGAGAAATCTTGAGAAATTTCGGAATATAATTAACTGCCCTAATTTCTCTAGCAGCCTAATGCAATTTTCCCTTTTAAAAATAAATTAACGCGGAATCCCAGGTGTTTGCATCTCTCGTACGGTACGCCACGAATGGGGATAATAATGGAAATCCATCTATCTTTTTATACGTACGGCCCTGATCTTACGGTCGTATGCGGGAGACGATCAGAGGGACATGAATCAACCGCGGATCCCGCGTTGCAGTGGGTCCTGCAGGTTTGATAACCGTGGACCTCGCCACGTGGATGAAGATCATGTTTCGAGTTTGAAACAAAGTAGCTGATCTGCAGGATGATACGGATAATCAGGTGTCGGTGGGTGAAGGCGGCACTTTCCTCGGGAAGTCAAAAGACATAAAGGCCCCTTTATGTTCAGAGAATTACCGAAATGACCAACCTTAGGTCTCTTGTGACAGCTGGCAATTCTGAAATGATTTGGGTAGTTTTGACCAAATAATGCCAGAAGCGTGCGTGCGAGCACGTTCGTAGATTTTAAATTTGGGCAATTACGCCCAGGTCCCTAACCTTAACTCTTAATATCTCTCAAGTCCACATTTTTTAAATTATAACATCAGGTCCCTGAGTTTTAATAAAATATCAAATGAGTCCTTCTTTTTTAATTCTTTTATAATTAAAATTTTTTAGAATTACCATTTTACTCCTATTATTCTCTCTCTCCTTCCGATCCGACGCATGTAAAAAAATTTAAAAAGGACTCATTTGATAATTTATTAAAACTTAGGGACTCCGATGTTATAATTTTAAAAACGTTGACATGGGCGATATTAAGCGTTAAAGTCAGGGACCTAGACGTAATTTGCCCTTAAAATTAACTTACGTTTGAAGACACTAGTAGGGGTGAGAACGAACCGAGTTCGAGAAGAGCCAAGCACGGCTCAAATTAGGCTCGTATTAATTCGATTAGATTTCGAGCTAGCTTGTTTCAACTTCGAGCTGACTCGAGTCTTGATCGAGCCAACTCAAACTCTTCATGAAGTGAAAGCTCTTATTAAAAAAATAACTTTATTAAAATTTTAAATTAGATTAATTATATCTACTAGATTACCTAATAGATGTCTTAATCACAATTAACATATATTTTTATAAAAATAATAAATAATTATAATTAATAATTGAATATATTATTAATATTTAAAAAAAATATAGATCGAGTCAATTCGATTACATTTGATATTGGCTCGTGGCTCGGCTCAATAACTAAAATCGAGCTCGATCCGAACATCGGGCAACTATCGATCTTCGAGCCAAATTCTCACCCCTAGACATTAATATGATTTTTAAAATAAAATAATAGATCTTATCAATATATATATATATATATTATATAAAATAACAATAATTATCATAAAAATAATAATATTACTAATATACGGTACCTCTTTTTATAAAATTTAAACTATAAATAACATATGTTTGAACAAATTTATAATATTTAAATTTTTATGTGATGAATATCTCTATAAAATAATAAATAATACAAACCTATCTAATGGCAGTTCTAGATGATATTATATTGTTTCAATCAATTTTTTTGTTTTTTTTTTAATCAAGGTAATTAAAACTTACTTTTGATTATAGTTGCAAATTAGAATATCTATTTTAATTATTTTAATAATTTTGATAATTCTAGTACAAGTCATGATCTTTAATATTGCTCAAAAATTTAAATTTCAGGAAATTTTATGATATATGAGAGTTTCAATAAAAATAAAATTGGTTAAAATGAAATTGACGAATTTTAGATCGATCTTAATTGAAACTAATGTGAAACTAATTAATTTCAGTGAAACTTAATCATGATTTCAATGTGTTTGGTATTTAACAAAGATAAAATAATATGAGAATACGAATTTATTATTATTTATGCTTTCATGATGCACAATTAGTGTGACATTAATTATTTATTTCAGGTCCAAGATTATTCTTTTTAAGTTTAAATCAGCTCTAATTTTTAAATTAACCAATCAAATTTTGGGATGTTACAATTAGCTACTCGAAAATAAAGTGGATAGAAATGCAAATTAATAACCACCATTTTGAGTTTTGAATTCTAATACGACTCCGAGGAACTCTAGAAGGAAAAACTATTGGCAGGAGTCAGACGTGGGAACGTGGATAAAAGGAAGAGATGAAGGTGAGGTAGTGGCAAACATCGGTGGAATAGAGATCGTGGATAAACGTGGATAATATTATGATTTTTTAGAATATAATTTTAAAATATTAATATTAATATTTTTTATTTTTATTTTTTAATGTATAGAAATAAAGAAATTAGAAAATTTAATTTTAGATTTTTATTAAATTTTTTTAAAAATAATAAAAATAAATGGTTGTAATAGAACTTTGAAATATGTAAATAAATCAAAGTAATAAAAAAGATCAAATTTCACATTTTAGTCAAAAAATAGTGAAAATAATGACATTCTCAGCACCCAAATAAAAGTTTTTAAAAATTTGAAGTAATTTGCAACGCTTTTCTAACCTCACAATACTAGATGCCATTTACCCTATTATATATACCATAATATAATAATAGTTTTAATTTATTAATTACTAATTATTAATTATATTCTCTATCGTACTCTATTGTCTCACTTCTCTTCTTTAACCACTTGAGTCGGCTCTTTCTCAAAGTGAAATCTTAGCAATCAGTCAGAGTTGCCTCCATCGATTCCCATTGATTTTCGCATCACTAGTAGTCAATTCACGTCACCTCCATCGTTAGGCTCTCGTTGATCACCGTTGCCTTTATCTAGTTTTCTCTATCGAGTCTGTGCCTCGTTCAATAATCTTTGCTCGGCCTTCTACTTCAAATTGATCTCCCACTCCTCCTTCTTTCCATAATTATTGGTCTCATCTGACCCCCTTGATTAGAGATCTTGGCTCCGCCACTGTGGAAGGGACGAGAGCAAAGACCGAGGAAATGGAAGAAGGCTTAACAAAGATCGACAATCATGAAGAGCAACTTTAATCCCTCAATAATATCCTAAAAGAGATGAATGTAGATGGCTATTATGCATCAATAATATCACAACTAGGGTAGGCAATTTTATTCGAAAATCGAAAATCGCTCGATAAAAAACTCGACTCGAAATCGATTCGAGTCATTTCGAGTCGAGTTTTGAGCTATTCAGCGTACTCGAAATTATTTCGAGTCCATTTTGAGTTTGGCTTGACTCACTCGAAAAAAATCGAGCTGACTCGAAATAAAATTATTTATTAAATATTTTTATTATATTATGAAAGAGTAACACATTAAAAATTGAAAAAGAAAATATTTTATTTGAGTTAAAGTGTAACCATTTTAAATGTCTTTTTTTATTATGTAATTTAAATTTATCCAAAAACTGAAATCGATTCGAAATCGACTCAAACTCAAGTTAAATCGAGTCAAGCTGACTCGACTTGAAATGATTCGAGTTCGAGTCGATTTTGAGTCTCGTTGAAATCAAATTTTTTGAGTTCGAGTATACTGAAACTCGCTCGAACTCGACTCGATGAAAATATAATTAAAATTTGAATAAACAGATTTATCAGTAATTTATCCATTTTAAAATACTATTTTGAGTGAATTCAGCATGTTAATTGTAAATTTATATTTATTTATTACTAATTTTTGTTTTATGATTGTCATAATATGCATTTATAAATTAAGTTTACAATATTTGAAAATCTTCTGTATATAATTAAGTGAACATCACTTAATTTAAAAAAAAATAAAAAAACAATAAATAAATATCATCACTTATATATTTATTTTAAAATTTAATGAATTATTAATATGAAATAATTACTAATTTGTATTTTCAATATGAAGTCAACCCACATAACAATTATGTTAGTTGAATATGAAATTTCTTACCCAAAATTATAATGTTAAAAAAAAATAAAGTTTGTTTTTTTTTTTTAAAAAATAAAGATGAAATAAATGCTCAAAGGTCCTAATATTCTCCCCAAAATTTTTTATTTCATCATGTTTTATTTTATTTCAAACTCTATCAATAGTTTCTACTAAAAAAGTGTGAAAACTTATTAAAATACAAAATAAAGCAAATATTAAAATTTAAATTAAAAAAATGTTATGCATTCTCTATTAAAAAATTGATCAATTATAATTTATATTTTAAATTTATTATATTATCTGCTAGATTAAAATTTAATTTATTGAATACTTAGTGAATTACAATTTTAAATTGTAATTAATTAATTAATTTGTCTGTTATTTAAATAGAAAATTAATTAGTTGTAATCAATATGAGTTGAGAGTATAAAGAGCGGGGTGCATGTTTAGTTGGACAAAAATTATTGAGATTTTTTTTTAAATAGTGTATAAATATAATAAAAAATAAAATTAATTATATTAAAAATTATTTAAATTAAATTTGATAAAAAAAACTATATTAAAATTTATGTTCGTTGAAATGAAGAAAGGTACTCTTGAAGTTTGATAAAATTTATGCAAAGTGATGGAGAAAATTTAAGTAATTTTGAATAATATGATAGTAAAAATAAAGTAAATTATGTAAAAAATTTGTATAAAATATAAAATAAAATTAATTACTATCAGAAGAATCTTGTAGCATTAAAATAATGTTATTGATCAATATTATAGTTTGTGGAGGGCAGATATAAAATTACTTTCATATTTTTAAAATAATAAAATCAAAATATTTTATAAAAACGGTATAATAAAAAACTTTTAAATGTGAAATACAGCCTTGTGTTTTTTTTTTTCTGTTTTACTATAGAGTTTTCCGTCGTTAGTCTTACGGTTTTACCTCAAAATATGCTTCTATTATTTGAGATTGCGTTATCTACTTATACAGTTCAGGATCTCTCTCCATTTTCGATATGAGATAATTCATTTCTGTGCTCTTCTCACTACTCATTATTCGGCCTATAAGTCTGCTAGAAGCTACACTTTACCTTAGTAATTTTTTTCTCCTCTTACTGCTCATTATTCGACCTAGAAGTCTGCTAGGAGTCACATTTTGCCTCAGTAATTCCTTTCTCTTAAGATATCACTCGACGATCACTCCCCGTCCTCTTCGGGCGCCACAACTATTTAATGTAGTTATTTATTATTTATATATAAATATGTGTTAGTTTTGATTGTAATATATATTAAGTAATTTTGTGAGTATATTTAATTTAATTTACAATTTTAGTGAAGATATTTTTTAAATAATATCATTAAAGAGCTTAAATTGCCACAATTAAAATTTGAGTTAATTTGAAATTAAAGAAAAAAAAAGCTAACATGAACTCAAATTAAATTAAAACACGTCAAGTTTGAGCACAACAACATGACGTCAAGTTGAAATTTGCTAACTGCCGTTACGGCGGACGACGAAATTGGTAACGGCCGTTACGGCGGACGACGTCAAGTTGAAATTTGGTAACGGCCGTTATGGCGGAAGGTTGAATGAGGAGTTGGAATCTCTAGAATCCTGTTCCCGGTCCGACTGTCGCTCTTGCCTTCAAGTCGTACTCATGGTTCTTCTTCAAAGCTTCTTCGGTGTTGCTGACTTGCTTCCATTGTAAGTCTCTCCCAGCTCTGGCTTCCTCTTAGAGTTAGGGTTCTTCAAGGTGCGTTTCCCTCTCCATTGTAGTTCTGCTTGTTGGCGGCAGCAATTACGATGTCGGTGAGTGAAACCCTAACTGTGTTTTTTCCGTTCTTGTTTACTAATTGCTTGAGGAATTGATGTGTTGGTCGGATGGAAGGAGAATCAATAAGACTGCTCGGATTTGATTGGTATTCTGGATGTTGCAGTGCACTTCGCCTATGCATGTGGGATGGGAATTGTGAATTGATTAATCTTTTATTAGTTCGAATGATTGAGATACAAACGTTTATGCTGGATTGAAATCCTGCTTCACTTGTCCTGCTTCCTGAGGTGTGTTTGTGTTTGAACAAAATCTCTTATTTAATATGAAAAAGAGAATCTTCATAGGATTTAATCTATAAGAGAAAAGCCAAACACACCACACAATTATAATAATAATAAAAAAAGTAAGATGACATTAAGACTTACGTAGTTCGGCTATGAAATAGCCTGCTTCCTTGTGGAGAGGAGAAACTAAAATATTCACTATCAAAATCAAGTATAAATAAGGAGAAAAAATGAGAATTAGAATCTTTTTACAATCTAAAAGAAAACAAAAAAGATAGATCTCACCGAAAAAGATGATTCTAATCAAGAAGTAGAAATGATGAGATGCTAACCGAAGACCTCAAATAATTGCCCAAGCTGAGCTTCCTTCACATGAATCAGATTCATGTTATTTGTTTCCGCTTCTCTATTTTTCTTCTCTCTTTTTCCTCTTTCTTTTTTCTCTCTCGTCTCACTATTTTTTCTCTCAATTTTTCTTTTTTATGGCTGCCATCTAATCCGCGCCAAAACTCCTTTTTTAAGGGTTTTTTTTTATTTTATTTATATAATGTATATTAAATCAAATAGTTGATTTAACATATATCCAAGATACAAGTGGCAGCTATTCAAGAAATTCTCCATCTTTTTCTCCAAAATATCTCAATCTTGAATTTTAAATTAAGAATTAAGAAATAATATTAATACTTTGGAATCAACTTAAGATTTTAGATAAGTATAAGTGGCTTCAGGTGTATTTATTTAGATAAAGAAAAGGTGTAAGCTAATTAAACATGTCTTCCTGTTTGGATGTAGGTTGGAGTAACATTTGGCTTGTCGAAGAAAATGTCTGTTGCAATTTAATTTATGAAAATGGTCTGCTGACCAAAAAATCGTTATGGCTTGACGTGGCATTCATCTACACCTACTTCATGATCACCAAGTCGCTAGAAATGAAGAGGTACATTTAGATTCACGTGAAAAATCTCAAATTGGGAAAAGATCATGATGCTCGGGTGTGAAGAAAAAGATCCGCTGTTAAATATAAGTTTCCTAGATTGAATGCATGAGAGGAATACATCAACAAAAAGATAAAGAAGATCTAGCTCTGCTCAAGATCGAAATGCCTCTCTTTGTTAAATAATTCTATTATAGGAAGAAGAAAATTAAGGTGAAGTTTGGTGATCTTTTCCCTCATTGAATTGAAGCTTTCTTTAGTGTAGAAGGGAAAGGCCCGTCCTCTTTTCTTGCATACTTCTAGGAAGAAGATGATGACCCCCCTCATGAATGAAGGAATCCCCTCTCCGATGGTTTTGCCATTTTGTGTTACTGTTTCATCAATACTGATAAACTGTGTTGTACTTAGGTCACTAACTTAACATCTTTAGTTTGGCACGTATACGTTGAATGAGTGCATCAGATTCGACATTGATAGGGTCCATGTGGCTTATGTATATTTTGTAGGATTTTTAAGTTAGGTAGTTTGAATCCATTGATATAGTGTACATAATCTATGAGATTGATTCGGCATGTCAAATTATGTTGTTCTCAAATAACATTCCATTGACTATATATAGAGTTAGACAGGCAGAATTGAGCCATGTTTAAGGATGGTGAGAGTGTGGTTTATTGGTATTGATAGTTAGGTATACAAGAAGGTTCAAACTAGTTTCTGCTTTGTGCTACATGACATGTGCTGAAGGTACTTTCTAATATATTGAAAGTTCTTGTTTTTACCTGTTTTTGGCATATCAATCGCATGGAAAGTTCTTGTTTCTTCATCTCTTTTTTCATTCCAAAGGAACATGCTGTTACTTTGTCAAGTCTTTTTAGTTCCTTTCAAACCTCGTATACGATCCTCTCTCTCTTTTTCTTCTTCCCTTGTTCCTTTTTGGTTTTGAAGAAGCTTGGGACCATACAATATGGAGGTCTTCCTCGAGGTATCATGTTTCAAAGGAAGAAGGATATGACTGGTTTAGAGAGGAGTTGAGAATACATAATGAAACTAGCCTTCACTTAAATTGAGATGACTAACTCCAAAGCTTGTTACTTTACATAGTTCCTTTTATGTTCAAATTACAGATCTCTCTCTTATTTATGCATAAAATAAAAGAGCAAGTACTTAGGTAGATTTGAGTGTCAGAATCGGGTAATCCAAGCATCTTTTAGAGTAACCCAAGCACCATTTACACAGTATAATCGCTTTTTGTAGTAATCCATGCACTTTTTTCATCTTACAAAAGGTCAGATAATCCAACCACCTTTTGGAGTTACACAAACAGCCTTTTGATCTTACAATAAATTAATCCATCCTTCAAGAAATCTAGAGCTTCATGGGCTAATTAAGAGAGGCCTAGTTAAAGACGATTGAGCTAGATTTGGTTGAATTGGATTGACGGGCTATCTTGAGTCGCACTTGATCTAGCTCAAGGTAGCCAAAAGTCGCTGATGATCACGGATCATTCCTTGAAGTTAGGTTGTTAAGTTGTGGCAAAGGATTATAACTCTTCAGCATTCTCTCTCAAGAGGAAGTATTCTTATTTGCAACATTGACCAAGGATGATATCCCCTTTGGACCAAAGCCTATCTATTATCTGCTTCATCATAGCTTAAGCAGTTTGTAGCATGGGAAAAATCTGTACTTTTTTTTTTGAAAGGGAAAGCTCTGTACTACGATGCTGGAAAATTATTGTTCTAGTAGCACACTTTGCCTTTTTGGAATTGTAGGCTAAAATGTAGTTTTCCATAGTCTTTGCAATCATCTTTTTGTTAAAAAACTTATATTTTTGCCATTAAGATTCTATTTTACAACATGTTTCTATTAGATGATATATCTTGTAAACTATGTTTCATGACTGCGTCATTTGTTGTATTTTTCTCTGGTACTTAATGGCCTTATTTAGTTGGAGTATATTTTTGAAATGTTTTTAAATTTTTTTGAGATAATGAGAGAATTATTTTAATGTTATGATGTGAAATAATGATATTTGGTTATTGGGTATTGTGTTGTATGTGAAATGAAGTTGATTTTTAATATATAATTATGTGTATTATGTGAAATATATATAAAATATTGATGTAAGTATTTTTGGAAAAATTTGAGAGTTTTTGGCCCCCCAACCAAATAAGGCCAATATGTACATATTTTCAATCTTTGTGAGGTTCCATTTCTTTTCCTTTATCTATGGTCATGTTCCTTTTTGGTAGATTCTTCTACTATATATTAAACTGGTCTTTTTATTGTCTACTTGGTATCTTTTCTTATTGTGTTTCTCATTTAATTACATTTTTCAAAATGGTTTCCTAGACATGAGAGAGTAAGATTATAAGTTGTTCTATGCTGCATACATTGTCTATTGTAGGTAAGAACCGTCAAAGTGAGCAATGTTTCCCACATTGCAACTGAGCAGGAGATCAAAGAGTTCTTTTCCTTTTCTGGAGACATCGATCATGTTGAACTCAAGAGGTTTATTTCGCATTGTGCACTATCACTTACTTTCCTTTCTTCTTTTCTCTTTATTTCAATAACATTATTTATGTTATCCAGTTTCGATGAGTGGTCTAGAGTTGCATATGTTACCTTCAGAGATTCCCAGGGAGCAGAGACTGCAATTCTTTTGTCGGTTTGTTCTCTCATCTAACATGTTATGAGTTTTATTTCTTAGGTGGCCTACAAATATTTTTATTTATGCGAGTCATGCAATTGTGTTTGATAGATTTTATGGTTCACTTATGTTTCTGTTTTTAAAGAAATCTAGTTTGACATTATCTACTCTTTTTATTCCTGGAAAATAACTTGATTTTATGTGCATCACATTCTGCTTTCTGTTTCCCAACAATGACAGCAAACCTTGATCCTTAATAAGCTATATGTAAGGCAGCCCTCTCCATAAGCACACATGATTGAAAATCATGTGTAACGACGCAAGAGTGAAGAGAGCTAAGAGTGATCACTGAAATAATGTCTATATGAGTTAATTGGAATTATCCGAATAGGGAGCAACTCCTGACAGGTTTCTAGGTGGAGGGGCACGAGAATGAATCATCGTACATCAAAAAGGGAAGGGAGTTCCTGAGGTATATAAGTAAATAATGTGATTCCAAATAGCAGAGATACTTTTTGAGATAAAACCGTGAGGTTAATGATTAGAAACTTTATAGTTAAATGTGCTTAAGTTAAAGTAATACTAAGATGGGTGACTTTCGTAAGACTAATGATGGAAAACTCCGTAGTTAAGCTTGTTTGAACCAGAGCAGTACTGGGATAGGTGACCTCCTAGGAAATGCTCAAGAAGCAGACAATACCTCTACATTTGAATTATGAGATGTTATAATTTGGTATCATAGTTGATCTCCTGTAGTACGATGTGGTTCGCTTGTGATGACCCGAGACCAAAGAGAGCAAGGAATGATCGTTGGGTTGATGTCCATATGAGTAAATCGGAGCCACTTGAGCAAGAAGAGGCGCCTTGCAAGCTTTTAGGTGGAGGGGCATAAGAAAGAATCATCGTATATTAGAAAGAGAAGAGAGTTCCTGAGCTATATAAGTAAATAACGTGATCCTAAATAGTAGAGACGCCCTTTTGGAAAAAATTGTGAGGTTAATGATGTGAAATTTTGTAGTTGAGCATGCTTGAATTAAAGTAGTGCTGGGATGAGTGATTTCCTAGGAAGCGCTCAAGTCACATAGTTACTTAAAGCCAAAGTTGATAATACCTTTACATTTACTTCACGAGATATTACATCATGTCTCACCATCATATCTTTTTGGCCCTGTTTGTTTGGCCATTGAAAATTAACTTAATTTAATTTTAACCAAGCATATCACATCACACATAAAATTTAATATTAAAAATTAACTTTATTTCACATCCTACACACATTACTAAAATAATAACTAACTTATATTACATCCCTCACATATCCCAACATAATAATTAATTTAATATCACATCCGTCACATATCTCAACATAATAACTAATTTTATTTCACATCATTCACAACTTTCAATAAAAGATATCTCTATCCAAATTTAATTTTAACTTTGTTAAATTTAATCTTACAAATAAACAAACCCTTAAAAGTCTTTTTTTAGTCATTGTCTTCCTCTTTTTATTGTGATTTGGATCCTCTTATATTTAGAAGGAATAGCAGCAATATAGTGTAAGACGTAATTTTTATTACTGCTTTATGTAAACCTATAAAATTTCAATATAGTTATTGCAACAAATTTTTTCTCAAACCTAAACCGGTGAAAAAAGTATATAAGATTTGGTTATAAGTCTTGATGATACTTTTCCTTTGACATTTATTATTTGGCAACTACACTTTTTAATAGCGACCTCTTATATACAATATAATTTTTAACTAATAAAATATAACTATATTTCACATTCTACACAAACTCCAATTTAAAAAAAATAATTTATTCTCACATTCTACACATATTTTAATATAATCATCAACTTTATTTCATATTTTATACAAATTCTAACATAAAGCCTAGCTTGCTTTCGCATCTTGCACATACCTCATATTTGACAAAATTTTTCATAATCTTTCCGCCTCAGATTAAAGTCATTTTTTAACAATTTGAAACATTTAATCAAAAAAAATTAAACTAATAATATCTTTTGGTCCATGTTCTTTCACACATTATGTAGACATCCAAGTGCAAATATATAGAAATGTTGTTTTCTAATTTAAAATGTATTTATTCTTATTGATATTACTTTTTCATTTATTTTTTTATATCTGATCCCAAGCCCGGAGAGTGGAATCTTCTTTCCCAAAAATCTGTAGGGGAACTATATAGTTCCCTAGAAGGGGTTCCCAGACCTACTTCCTTGAAGTAAGAAGCGTCGTGGTAGTCGATAATGAACGTGAAATTTGTCACTTCTTATACTGTTAGCCAACCTCAATTAGTTTAACTTGAGGTTTTGTTGTCGTCATCATTGTTGTTGAAAAATATTGCGAATCATGTCCGACAATCTCCGAATTGTTTCTGAAATTTTGGCTCTGTTTGGTAATAAGAAAAAAAAGAAGATTTGGTTGGAATTTTTAGTGATTTTTGAAAAATGTGTATGATGTGAAATAAAGTAAGAGATTCTTACTAAAAGAGCTTGGAGCTGGGAAGATGCACAAGAGAGGCTAACTCAGCAGGGATGTAGAGGTTGTATTCTTTTGAAGGTTCTGAGGCTATTTATAGGGTTCAATGAACTATGTAGGCGCGGGTCGTCGGGGTTGTGTGGTGGTGGGAGATGATATAATGGGCGGAGCCCGGTGGTGGGTGACGAAGGTGGAAGAAGTCCGTAGGAGAATAAATATATTCTAATTTTTATTCACTGTTTGCAGGGAATACGTAATTATTATTTTGAAGTCTCAGTTACATATGTACTTTATAGTAAATCAGAAGAATAAATTTTACATATAATACAATATACTGAATATAAACGATATTTTTTAGGGATCGGTGTTTATGCGGTTTACGAGGTTTACACAGTTTGCGCGGTTTGCGGGTTTTTGCAGGGTTTTACGCGGTTTACACGGCAGTTTAGGCGGTTTATATGGGGTTTATGGGGTTACAGGAGTTTCGCGGTTTTTAAGGGTTTATTCGGGGATTTACGGTTTCAGGATTTAGCAGATTAAAAGTGTAATTATAATAAAAATAAAATTATTATTTAAAATTATTTAAATTAAATTTGTTAGAAAAACTATATATTAAAATTTATGTTCGTTTGAAATGAAGAAAGGTATCTTGATAAGTTGATAAAATTATGCAAAGTGATGGAGAAAATTTAAGTAATTTTTGAATAATATGAATAGTAAAAATAAAGTAAATTATGTAAAAAATTTGTATAAATTAAATAAAATTAAATTACTATCAGAAGATTGTGCATTAAAATAATGTTTTTGATCAATTTTAGTTTGTGGAGGGCAGATATATAAATTACTTTTATATTTTTAAATAATAAATCAAATATTTTATAAAAAACCGGTATAATAACTTTTAAATGTGATAATATCAGTGTGTTTTCTTTTTTTCTGTTTTACTATAGGTTTTTCCGTCATTAGCTGGATATTTAATCTCCAAAATACACTTTTATTATTTGAGATTACGTTTTCTACTTAACGTTCAAATCTCTCTCATCTTTCGTATGGATATTCATTTATGTGCTTTTTTCACTACTCATTTTCGGCCTATAAGTCTGCTAAAGCTACACTTTATAGTAATTTTTTTCTCCTCTTAATGCTCATTATTCACTAGAAGTTTCTATGAGGCAGCATTTTGCATCAGTATCCTTTCTTCTTAGGATATACTCAGACGATCAGATACTCGTATATCGTACTACGGGCGCTGATTTAAATGTAGTATTTTATTATTTATATATAAATAGTACTACGTTTTGTGGTAGATGATATAGTTAAGTAATATTTGTAAGTTATTTATAATTTAATTAAAATTTTAGTAAAGATATTTTTTTAAATATATATTAAGGCTTTAAATTGGCCAAATAAATTTTGAGTTAATTTGAATTAAAGAGAAAAAAAGCTAACATGCACTCAAAGTTAAATTAAAACACGTAATAAGTTGAATTTGCTAAATGCGTTGGAAGACGAAATTGGTAGCGTTTACGGCGGACGACGTAAGTTGAAAATTTGAGTAAGGCGTATGGCGGAGGATCTGAATGAGGAGTTGGAATCTCTAGAATCGTCCGTCGACTGTGCTCTTGCTTCAGTCGTACATGGTTCTTCCTGCTTCAGCTTTCGGGTGTTGCTGACTTGCTCATTGTAAGTCTCTCCAAGACTCTGGCTTCCTCTTAGAGTTAGGGTTTCCTTTAACGGTGGTTTCCCCTCTACCATTGTAGTTTGGCTTTGTTGGCGGAGCAATTACGATGTCGGTGAGTGAAACCTAACTGTGTTTTTTCCGTTCCTTGTTCTACTAATTGACTTGAGGAATTGGATGGTGTGGTTCGGATGAAGGAGAATCATAAGATTGCTCAGATTTGATTGCTATCTGGATGTTGCAGTAGCGGCTTCGCCTATGCTGGGGATGGGAATTGTGATTTGATTAAATCTTTTTATTAGGTTCGAAATGATTGAGATACAAACGTTTATGCTGGATTGAAATCCTGCTTCATCTTGTCCTGCTTTCTGAGTGTGTTTGTGTTAGACAAATCTCTATTAATTGAAATAAGAGAATCTTATAGGATTTATCTTTATAAGAGAAAGCAAACACCACACAATTATCGATATAATAAAAAAGTAAGATGAATTAAGGGACTTACGCTTGACATGCCTGCTTCTGTGGAGAGGAGAAACTAAAATATTTCTTATCAAAAATCAAGTATAATGGAGAAAAAATGAGAAATTAGAATTTTTACAATTAAAAGAAAACAAAAAAGGATAGATTTTAAAAAAGAGATTCTAATAAGAAGTAGAAATGATGAGATGCTAGCCGGACTTCAAATAATTGCACTGAGCTTCTTCAACATGAATGATTCATGTTTTTGTTTCCGCTTCTCTATTTTTCTTTCTATTTTTCCTCTTTCCTTTTTTCTCTCTCTCGTTCATATTTTTTTCTCAATTTTTCTTTTTATGGCTGCCATTTAATCGCGCCAAAACTCTTTTTTTAAGGGTTTTTTTTATTTATTTTATTTATATAATGTTATTATCAAATAGTTTTGAATTTAACATATATCAACTGCATAAAGTGGACTCGCTTTACATAAGTTTCAGGGTATATAGAAGAGTAAGTCTAACGGCTGAGTATTGACTAACGGTCGCAATAAGTCGGATGATGTAGCTAACCCAGTGGTTTTTTGTGGTAATCAACAAGGTGGCAGGATTTCAAGGAATTTCTCCATCTTTTTTTCTCCAAATATCTCAATCTTGGAATTTTTAAATTAAGAAATTAAGAATAATATTAAACGTTTGGAATCAATTAAGTTTTTAGTAAGTATAGTGGGCTTAGGTGTAATTTATTTAGTAAAGAAAATTGTAAGCTAATTAACATGTCGTCCTGTTTTGGATGTGGTTGGAGTAACATTTGGCTTGTCGAAGAAAATGTCTGTTGCATTTAATTTATGAAATGGTCTGCTGAAAAAATCGTTATGGCTTGACGTGGTATTCTCCACACCTATTATGATCACAAGTCGTAGAAATGAGAGGTAATTTGATTCACGTGAAAATCTAAATTGGGAAAAGATCATGATGCTGCGGTGTGAAGAAAGATCCGGTGTCAATTAGATATACTAGATTGAATGATGAAGGAATACTACAAAGAATAGAAGATTAGCTTGCTCAGATCGAAATGCCTCTCTTTGTAAATAATTTGTTATAGGAAGAGAAAAGTAGGTGAGTTTAGGTGATCTTTTCCTCAATTTGAATTGAAGCTTCTTTAGTGTAGAAGGGGAAGCCCATCCTCTTTTCTTGCATACTTCAGGAAGAGATGATGGGCCCCTTCATGAATGAAGGATCCCCTCTCCGATGGTTTTGCATTTTTGTGGTACTGTTTCATCAATACTGATAAAAACTGTGGTTGTACTATAGGTCACTGATTAAACATTTTTAGTTTGGCAGCGTATAGCGTTGAATGAGTGCTCAGATTCCGACATTGATAGTAGGGTCGCATGTGGCTTATGTATATTTTTGTAGGATTTTAAGTTAGGTAGTTTGATCCTTGATTAAGTGTACATAATCTATGAGATTTGAGTTCGGCATGTCAAATTTATGTTGTTCTCACAAATAACATTCCATTGACTAATCTATAAGAGTTAGACAGGCAGAATTCGAGCCATGTTTAAGGAATGGTGAAGAGTGGCTGGGTTATATTGGTAATGATAGTTAGGTAACAAGAAAAAGGGGGTTTTCAAACTAGTTTCTCTGCTTTGTGCTACATGACATGTGCTGAAGTTTTCTAATGATTTGAAAAGTCTTGTTTTTACCCTTGTTTTTGGCATAATCAAAACTCGGCATGGAAAGTTCTTTGTTTCTTCATGCTCTTTATTTTTCATTCAAGGAACATGCTGTTAATTTGTCAAGTCTTTTTTAGTTCCTTTCAACTAGTATACGATCCTCTTCTCCTTTTCTTTCTTGCCCGTTGTTCTTTTGGTTTTGAAGAAGCTTGGACCATACCATATGGAGGTCTTCTCGAGGTATAATGTTTCAAAGGAAGAAGGATACGACTGGATTTAGAGGGAGTTGAGAATACATAATGAACTCAGCTTCACTTAAATCGAGATGACTAACTCTACAGTTGTTTAACTTTTCATAGGTTTCCTTTTATGTTTAAATTACAGCATCTCTCTCTATTTTTGCATAAAATAAAGAGCAGTACTCTAGGTAGAATTTGAAGTGTCAGAATCGGGTAATCCAGCATCTTTTAGAGTAACCAAGCACCATTACACAGTATAAATCGTTTTTTTGTAGTAATCCATGCTTTTTTTCATCTTAGCAAAGTCAGATATCCAACCAACTTTTTGGAGTTACACAAACAGCCTTTTTGATCTATACAATAAATTAATCCAATCATATCCAGAATATAGAGGTTACATGGGCTATTGAGAAGGCTCGTATAAAAGACCGATTGAAGCTAAGATTTGTTGAATTTGGACTTGGAAACGGGCTAAAAAATATGAAGTGCATTTGATCTACGCCAAGGTAGCAAAAGTCGCTGATGATCAGGATCATTCGTTGAAGTTAGGTGCTTGTTAAGTTGGGCAAAAGGATTATAACTCTTCAGCGTTTCATACTAAGAGAAGTATTTCTTATTTGCAACATCTGACCAAAGGATGATATCCCTTTGGACAAAGCTATTATTTCTGCTTCATAAATAGCTTAAGCAGTTTGGTAGCATGGGGAAAAATCTGTCCTTTTGGTTTTTGAAAGGGCAGGCTCTGTACTACGATGCTGGAAAATTATTGGTTCTAGTAGGCCACTTTTGCTTTTGGAATGTCAGGCTAAATGTAGTTTTAATAGTCTTGCATAATCATCTTTTGTTAAAAAACTTATATTTGTTGCATTATAACGATTTCTATTTTAAAGCACATGTTTTTTAGATGATATATCTTGTAAAACTATGTTTCATGCCTGCGTTCTTTGTTGTATTTTTCTCTGGTACTTATGGCCTTATAGTTGGAGTATATTTTTGAATGTTTTTTAAAATTTTTTGAAGATAATGGAGAAAATTATTTTTAATGTTATGGATGGGTGAATAATGATATTTTGTTATTGCGGTATATGTGTTGGTAATGTGAAATGAAGTTGATTTTATATAGTAATATGTGTATTTGTGAAATATATTATAAATATTGATGTATGTATTTTTTGGGAAAAGTTTGAGAGTTTTTTGGCCCCCGAAAAATAAGGCATATGTTACATATTTTAATCTTTGTGAGGTCATTTCTTTTCTTTTGATATTGGTCATGTTCCTTTTTTGGTAGATTCTTCTACTATATATTAACTTGTCTTTTTTAATTGTCTATTGGACTTTTCTTATTGTGTTTCTTCTTTAATTACATTTTTCAAATGGTTTACTAGACATGAGGAGTAGATTATAAGTTGGGTTCCTATGGCTGCATACATTGATTATTGTAGGTAAGCAACGTCAAAGTGAGCATGTTTCCACATTGGAACTGAGCAGTGAGAAGTACAAGAGAGTTCTTTTCCTTTTTGGAGACTCGATCATGTTGAACTCTAGAGGTTTATTTGGCATTGTGTACGCATCAAACTTACTTTTTTTCTTCCTTTTCTTTTATTTCCAAAACATGAAATTATTTATGTATCAGTTTCGATGAGTGGTCTGAGTTGCTTTTACCTTCAGAGGATTTCAGGGAGCAGAGACGTGCAATTTTTTGTCTGGTTGGGTTTGTTCTCTTACATCTAACATGTTATGAGTTTATTTCTTAGGTGGCCTACAAATATTTTTATTTATGGGTCAATGAAATTAGTGTTTGATAGATTTTACTGGTTCACTTTTTTCTGTTTTTAAAAAATCTAGTTTGACATTATCTACTCTTTTTATTCCTCGGAAAATAACTTTGATATTATATGTGCATCACATTCTGCTTTTGGTTTCCAAAAATGACAAAACTTGATCTATTAAGCTATTGTTAGTGCGTTCCTCCATAAGCACACATGATTGAAAATAATGTGTAACGACTCAAGGTGATAAGCTAAGAGTGATAATGAAATAATGTTATATGAGTTAATTGATTCATCCGAATGGGGCAACTCCTTGACGGTTTCTAGTGGACGGGCACGAGAAATGAATCATCGTAACATACAAGGGAATGGATTCTGAGGTTTTTAAGTAAATAATGTGAATTCAATAGAGGATAATTTTTTGAGTAAAACCGTGAGGTTAATCGATTGAACTTTATAGTTAAATGTGCTTGAGTTAAAGTAATACTAGATGGGGTGATTCGTAAGACTAATGATGGAAAACTCGTAGTTAAGCTTGTTTGAACCAGAGCAAGTACTGGGATAGGTGACTCCTAGTAAATGCTCAGAAGCAGCAATACTCTTACATTTGATATGAGAATGTTATATTTGGTATCATAGTTGATCTCCTGTAGTACCGATGTGGTTCGTTGTGATGACCGAGACAAAGAGAGAAGGAATGATGTTTGGGTTTGAATGTCCATAGAGTAAATCGGCAGCCACTTTGGAGCAAGAAAGAGGTCTTGCAGCTTTTAGGTTGGAGGGGCAATAAGAAGAATCATCGTACAATTGAGAGAAGAGAAGTTTCCTGAGCTATATAAGAAATACACGATCGATGTAAATAGTAGAGATGCCTTTTTTGCGACAAAAATTGTGAGGTTATGAGTGAAATTTTTGTAGTTGAAGCTGCTTGAATTAAGTAGTGCTGGGGATGAGTGATTTTCCTAGGAAGCGCTCAAGTCCATAGTTACTTAAAGCCAAGTATGATAATACTTTACATTTACTTCACGAGAAATATTACATCATGTCTCACCATCATATCTTTTGGCGATCGTGATTGTTTTGGTCTGTTGAAATATAACTTGATTTATTTAACTCAGCATAACATTCACCATAAAATTTTAATATTAAAATTAACTTTATTTCCACAATCCTAACACATACTGAAAATACAATTAACTTATATTAGAATCCCTACATATCCCAACATATATAATTTAAATTTTATATCACACTCCGTCACATTCAACATATATTAACTAATTTTAAATTAACATCATTCAACAATTTCATAAAAGATTTCTTTCAATTTTAATTTTAATACTTGTTAAATTTAATCTTACAAATAAACAACCTTAAAGTTTTTTTAGTACATTGGTCTTCCTCTCTTTATTGTGATTTGGATCCTCTTATATTTAGAAGGAATAGTCAGAAAATATAGTGGTAAGACGTAATTTTTATTACTGTTTATGTAACCTATAAAATTTTTTCTAAACCTAAACCGGTGAAAAAAGTATATAGATTTGGTTATAGTCTTGATGATAATTTCCTTTGACATTTATTATTTGCGCACTACACTTTTTAATAGCGACATCTTTATATACAATATATTTTTTAACTAATAAAGATATTACTTCACATTACTACACAACTCCAATTTAAAAAATAATTTATTCTCACATTCTACAGATATTTTATATAATATCAATTTATTGTCATATTTTATACAAATTCTAACAAATAAAGCCTAGCTTGCTTTCGGATCTTGAACATACCTATATTTGAACAAAATTTATAATCTTTCTGCCTCTTAGATTAAAGTCATTGGTTAACATTTGAAACATTATCAAAAATTAAACTATAATATCTTATTGGTCCATGTTTCTTTACACATTTATGTAAGAACTCCAGTGCAATATATAGAATTTGTTTTTTAATTTAAATTGTATTTATTTCTTATTGATATTTCTTTTCATTTATTTTTTATATCTAATTTAACAATGTATTTTAAATCATGTCGACAATTCGAATTGTTTCTGAAATTAAAGCTTATTTCGTGATTTGTTCAGGTGCAACAATAGTAGATCATCGTATTTAAACTGCTGCTTTGATTATCACACACGACTATCCAGTAACTTATGGTATGCATCATTACTGCTATTTTATCTCTCTCTTCCATCAAATCATTTCCAATTCCCACCACACCACACCGCAAAAAAAATCTTTTCCATGTGCAGTTAATCTTGGGCTATTATCGGATTCGATTTTGAAGCCGAGCAATTCGGATTGATCACTTTCGATGATCTCGAAGGAATAAAACTCGAGCTCAATTGAGTCACTTCGAGCCGGCTTGAAGTGATTCACTTCATCGACTTCAAGCGATTTCGATTCATTTCCGAGCCCGGTCTCGAAAATGAATAAAATCCAATTTTTTTTTGAGCCAATTCTCGAGCCGGGTGCTTCAACTCGATCCGGCTCGAGATTTGCTGAGTTTTATAAATATATACATATAAATTTATACATATATATATATTATTTAATTATATATTATATATAATTATTAAATATAAATGTATTTTAATTCGGAGCCGATTCGGGGAGTGGGATCGGGGAGCGGCTACCCGGTCAAATCGGCTCAAATTATTTCGAGCA
>KZ452031.1:115710-156725 GCA_002786265.1 Apostasia shenzhenica
CGAGCCGAACTTTTGGCTCGTTAGTCGGCTCATTTAAATCGACTCGATTTCGATTCGATTTAATTTTCGATCAATTTTCGATCTTCGATCCATATTAACACCCTTAGCAGTATCAAGAGAGCAAACCAGCTGCTACCTCAAAATCTGCCGTTCGAAAAGTCGAGGATGTCGTAACAACAATGCTGGCAAAGGGTTATGCTCTGGGAAAAGGCGCCGTCAGCAGAGCAAAGACCTTCGACGAGAAGCACCGGATAACATCAACGGCCGCCGCGAAGGTCGTTTCTTTTGACAAGAAAATCGGCTTCAGCGAAAAGATCGATGCGGGTGCTTCGGCCGTCGGCGGCAAAGTGAGGCAAGTTGATGACCGGTTTCGGGTATCGGAGAAGTCCAAATCAGCATTTTCAGCTGCTGAGCAGAAGGTGAGCAGTGCTGGTTCAGCAATGATGAAGAACAGGTATGTCTTCACTGGAGTATCATTTGTGACTGGTGCTTTTAGTAAGGTTGGCAAGGCTGCTGGTGATGTGGGATCAAAAGCAAAAGAAAAGGCTGCTGCTGAGCAGATGAAGAGGGGGATTATATGAAGAGAACATCTGGATTTCTAGAATTATTTCTGTGTTATTTGTTGGTCCCTGTGGAACAAAATGAGGTTTGTTGATTAATTTTTTGTAGATTTTTTGGGTTGGGAGATTGTAAAATAAAAATCATTTTCTGATCTTGGATTTATTCATCTAAATTATTTTACTTGCCTTTCTTTCTCTTATGTTTAGCCTTTTTTCTTATCCTGTTCGGCGCGAGGATTAAAATTAGGACCAAAATGATACTAATTTAAAAAATAATAATAATAAAAAATAATTTTTTAATTATTTTACACAAATTTTAATAAGAAAAAATATTATTTTACTTTACATATTTAATAATTTTTAATAAAAATATCAATTTTATTTCATATTTTAGATTAAAATATATGATTTAAATTTTTTAGTGTAAGATGTGAAGTAAAGTTAATATTTTTATTAAAAATTATTAAATATGTGAAGTAAATAATATTTTTTTATATTAAAATTTATGTAGAGTAATTAATTTTTTTTTAATTATTATTATTTTTAAAATTAATATTATTTTAGTCTCGTGCTAAATAGAATTATAAAATTCTGAATCCCACTTCTGTTAAAGTATAAGCTAAACTTAAATCCGTGGAAATAAATTTAAGGTAGTATTTATATGATAATTTTATACTTTTTTATAAGATTATTTATAAATATTATTAAATTAAAATTTTATTTTTAAATAATAAAATGTAATATTGAGATAACATTGAAATAAATGCTATTTATATTTAATCTTATTCCACTTTTTGATCTAAATTTATTTAAAATAGGATAAATTGTGTATGAGCCCATGAGATTGGAAGGTGTTATAAATGGGTTTTAATCTTTTAAAATTCTCGATTTAAATCTCCAACGAAATTTGATTATAAATAATTACTTTAGCTCCTGTTTGTTTGGCAGATTAAAAGTAATCTGATTTTATTTTAAATATACATATCACATTATACATAAAATTTAATATTAAAAATTAATTTTATTTCACATCTTACACATATTACTAAAATAAGAGAAACTCTGGAGGAGGAAGAAGAGCCAACCCCATTCATTAGCATTAGAGAGCAAGGACAGAGAAAGCCCTATGTTGTAACGAAAAGTTTTTATATTCTTTTAAATCCCACCTTCTAGTAGTAAAATTCGAGTAAAGCTAAAATTGAGTATAGTTTTGAGAAGACAAATTCCTTGCTATAACCTTACAATTAGGGTTGTAAACGAGTCGCGTTCAAGCGAGTTACGGCCAGCTCGAACTTGAAACTTTTGAGTCCAGCCCAACTCAAAATCTACTCAAACTCAATGATTTGAAGTCAACAAAATCGTTTGAACTCGAGTTAACTCAAAATAAAATATATGAATAATTACACCCCGGTCCTTGAGTTTAAAGCTTAATAACACATAAGTCCATGTTTTTAAAATTATAACATCAGGGTCTCTGAGTTTTTAATAAATTACTAAATAGGTTCTTTTTATTTTTTTATTATTAAAAAATTTTGGGCAATTACACCCAGGTCCCTGAGTTTAACACTTAATAACGTGCGCATGTCCACGTTTTTTAAAATTATAATATCGGGGTCCTTGAGTTTTAATAAATATCAAATGGGTCCTTTTTAATTTTTTTATTATTAAAATTTTTTAGAATTACGATCTTATCCCCTACCTCTTTCTCTCTCCTCCCGATCTCGGGGACCCATTCGATAATTTATTAAACCTCAGGAACCCGATGTTATAATTTTAAAAACGTAAACCTGTGCATTATTAAGTGTTAAACTCATAGACCTGTGTGTAATTTGCCCAAAAATTTTTAAAATTACTATTATGCCCTTCTCTCTCCTCCCCCCCTCTCTATCTCCTACCAATCCCTGCGCGTGCGAGGGACAGCCAAGGCGTCGGCGGGTCTCACGCCCTGTGCAAGGCCACAGCTATTTATGTCGCACGTCTTGTACTTCCCGCGCGAGGCCGCGGCTGTTCCCTCGCGCGGGCAAGGCCTGCCTGCCGCAGCGTCGCGCAGGGCGTACGAGGCGTGCGACCCGAACAACCGCGGCGTCACGCGACCTGCCGACGGCCACGGCCATCCCTCCCATGCGCGAGGGCTGCTGGCCGCGGCCGTGCCTACAGGGATCAGTAGGAGAGAGAAAGGAGTATAATGTTAATTTTAAAAGTTTTTTAATAAAAAAAATAAAAAAAGAATCATTTGGTAATTTATTAAAAATTCAGGGACCCAATGTAAGGGTTGTTACCGATCCAATTTTTGAGCCGAGTCAATATCGGCTCGAAATCGGATCGATCACATTTCGATCAACTCGAGCTTGATTGGGTTTGACTTCGAGCCGACTCGAGTAGATTCCAATCAACTTCGAGCCGATTTCAATTCATTTTCGAGCTGGCTCGAAATTGAATCAAATCTCAATATTTTAATTCAAGCCAATATCGAGTTGGATCGAGCCAAGCTTACTCGGCTCAAAATCAGCTCAAAATTATTATCGAGCCGAACTTTTGGCTCGTTAGTCAGCTCATTTAGATCGACTCGATTTCGATTAAATCTAAAATTGATTCAATTTTTTATCGATTTTTGATCTTCGATCTTCTATTCATATTAACACCCTTACCCGATGTTATAATTTTAAAATTATAGAACTGTGTGTTATTAATTTTTAAATTCAGGACCGTAATTTCAAAAATATATTGAGCAAAGATGTCTAAATAAATAAATAAATAATTTATATATTTAATTATTTATTTTTAATTAATTAACTTTATATCGTGCTCGTCTATCGACTATGGAGAAGAAACGGACGCCGGCACTCTTCCTCCACCGCCACCTCTGAGCGAAGTCAGATTTTGCCACAGTTGAAAGTGAAGAAGAAGAAGAAGAAGAAGAAAAGGGAAAGGGCGGGTTTTCAAGGTTTTCCTCTCGGGTTTCTTTTCTTTCCGGCGAAAGATGGTGCTGTGGGAGATAACGGCAGCGACGGCGTATTTTTTGGGGCTGAAGAAGACATACAGGATCGCCCTCAGGCTCCAGCGGCGGCTGATCCGACCGAATCACCCCAGGATCCGGCGATTCCTTCACAGGTTCCATGCCCTTTCCCTTGGCTCTTTTGGTGTTGTCTCTGTGTGGGTTTCATAGCGATTGTCTCTGGTTTTCAACAGCTTCAGGAATTTGTCTGTTGAATTATGATTTGGATTAGCTAACTTTCGTTGTCTTCCTGATTTCGTTACCTTCCGTCCATAAATCCCTTGTGAACTCTGACAAATATATAACAACAACAACAACAACAACAACAACAACAACAACCAAGCCTTAATCCCACTAGGTGGGGTCGGCTACATGAATCCTTTGTTTCCATTGCGCTCTATCAGTTACCAAATTCTTATCTAAGTTTAAGTAACTAAGATCACTCCTTATAGTTTCTTGCCATGTCTTCTTTGGTCTCCCTCTTCCTCTTTGTACATGGGCAAAATCCAGTAACTCAATTTTTCTAACTGGAGCTTCAATTGGCCTGCGATTTAGATGTCCAAACCATCGAAGCCGACTTTCTCTAAGTTTATCCTCAATTGGTGCAACACTAACTTTCTTTCGGATATACTCATTTCTCATTCTATCCTTTCGTGTATATCCACACATCCACCTTAACATCCTCATTTCTGCAACATTTATTTGCTAGGGTTCTAGTACAAGTATCCATATTGATCAAATGTAACTGGTTGCACATTGATTACTCTGTACTTGGCTTTAACTAATGCCACTCTATGGTGCACTGATGCTTCACGAAACCCACCGTATTAGTATCTTACTCATATTAGATATCTAAATGCAATAATGCACCGCTAATATGTTTGCGATAAGCCAAGAAACGCATCAGATTCTTTTAAATCTTTTGGAAAAATACCTATATGGTTCAATATGGTCCCAATTCTTACAAATACAACCCAATTCAACTAACTCAAAAAAAAAAAACAAAAGGGCCTTCTGGAGATAGGGTTTGTGTGATGGCCTAGGGCCAATGAGATTTTTTTTTGATAGCGGGCCAATGAGATTTTTATACACATAACATTCATCAAATCCTTGAATAAAAGCGACAACAAAACCTTTCTTGTGGATCATCGCCATTGCAACCTTATCTTTCGCAATTGGCTTTCAGACGTTGTCACATGGCTTTCTGTACCTTGCTTCCAACATGTTTATCCAACTAGTGTGAGTATTCGAACTCTCACTTTTTGGTAAGTGAGGGCTCTAACATATGAGCTACACTTCATATTATATATATGTTTAATTAAATTTACTATATTTATTGTTGTATCCTAATGTATGTATATTCTATTTTTCTAAGATTTGCTTATATCGTATTGTATCCGTATTATCATATCGTATTTATGTTTCATAAATTCCTCTAGGTGTGATCTTATGCTTATTTTATCAATAAATGCATATATGGCAGGTATGACTACAAGAATATAACCGATGGTTCGCACACAACTGCTAAGGACTTGTGATTACAAATAAATCATATGAGTTGGTCCTCCCTCACCTTAATTCAAAATCGATCCAATTTTCGAGGTTGAAGACTCCAAAAGTTTTTTGTACAAAATTTTATGAACATTAATTAAAACACATATATATATATATATATATTTAAATTTATAAAATAATTTATAATAATTTTTTTACTAAGAAAAATATATTTATTTACTGTGGAATTGAAATTGCCTTTATACAAATCTCATATCATTATGAAGGACGAGTCAAGATCTACGCACACGATTAATTTCGCAATAAATCGAGAAGATTTAACTTCAAAAATTTTAAAACTACTAAAAATTTAATAATATAATTAATAATAAACTCTCTCCCTCTCTTTGTTTGGTAGCGTAAAACCGCCTAGACCCTCTCTTCTCTCTCTCTCTCTCTCTCTCTTTGTGTGTGTTTTCCATGACAAATGAACCATGATAGCAACCATAGTTGCCGATCAAGGCTGCGGTCTAGTAGCCATGACCACCGATCAAGGCTACCGATTTGCCTTATTACTCAAAGCAGGAAGAATCAATTGAAAAGTGGAAGAAAAGAGGGTCAACTCACTTTGTAGCATGCCTCCTAGTTTTCTCCAGTTGGCTACCATGGAAGAAGGGGAAGGAGGAAGGAGTTGGAAGTGGAGGAGAGGAAGAGAAGAAAAAGATGATGTGAGGAAAAGAAAGAGGAGAGGAAATAATAAAAGAGAAATTTATCCTCCTCTTTACACTTGCCCAGATTGCACCCAAAGCGACTCCACCACCAAGGCAGCCATGCTTATTCATGGCAAAATTAGTGAAATTACATATCAGTCCCTCTATTTTCAAGGCTTTTGCATATAGATCCAAAATCATTATGTTTAAATCCTAAATTCTTACTTCTAAGTCCTTTTTAATTCATTTCAATCTGAATTAAATTTATTAATACATCGATCACTCAAATATGATATTTAATAATATTCAAATACTTATTTAATATTATTTGCATAAATTACTCAAACATGATTATACTATATTAATTATAATATTTGTAATATTTATAATTGAGAACATCATACTTATAATATTAATAGTCATCTTATTGATAATAATTTTTAGAGTTATAATTATATCTCTATTCTTTTTGACTTTCACTACATGATTTTTCAAATTATTATCAAGAATTATACCAACTCCATTTCTAGTTTGATTCTTACCAGAGTATCAAAGCTTAAAGCTTAAGCTATTAATTTTTTCAGCTTTCTCTTCTACCCATTTCGTTTCCTGAAAGCACAAAATATTAATTCTCTTATGGACCATAATATTCACTAATTTCATTGACTTACTGTCAAGGTTCTTATATTTCAAGTTTTTAATTTTATCCTAGTATCTTGAACTAACTTCTTTATTTACATCTGTCCATGATGTAAGAACTCTTGCTTACTTATCACTGCACTCGGGTATTGATGCAGTGGCCCTTGCAAACTTTTTATTATATTCAGGCAAGATAGTGTGTCGCTTCCAGAGAACATCCTTGCTTTGGCACATTTTTTTAAAGGATTCATGTCATGTTTGTTCGATAAATATTACACTGGTTGTCGATTGCCTGACATAATCCTTTGCTTTTCTCATTCGAGACTTGGGATCCGACAAAACAATCTAAATTCATAAATCATTTTATGTAACAAATGGAGGGATATTTCCCTCCATTAATTTGAATAACCTAAGGAGAGTTTTAAATATAGTATTAAATACCGAAGATATTTTATCCTTCTTGTTAATGTTCTTTGCTAAACGCAAAAGAGTAAGTAATGTGAACATAGCCCCTTGTCAAAGTTCTTGTTAAGATGATATTTAGAATGTAATGTAATAATAAATTTTTATCCGTGTTAATTTTTCCTGTTAATATGCAAATTTCTTCAAGGTTATGTTACAGTGAATTTTAGTAGGTAATATACAATGCAGATTAGTACAGATGAAAGTCAAGCACTGTGTTTTTTTTATTAGATCATGAGTGGCTTGAAGGAAAATGACATTATCATGAGGATTGTTTTCTTTGAGAAGTCTTCCAACAAATCGGCAAAAACTGTTCTTATAATAACCATGATTTGCTTTGCATGGTGATTGCCTCCCAAGGTTTCATTCAGTTGAGCACGTGCAGTTCCATCTCATTTTGTTATCTTGTAGGCGAACTTGTGCCATTTTTGAGGTGGTAGTCAAGGTTTGCACTATTTGCCATGGGTATATTGGGGTGCCAAGGTCTAATTCGAGTTTAAATATTGTTAACTGTGTCTTTTTCCATAGTTTTTCTTGTTGTGTGCGGCATTTTCTATGGTGCCTTTCATATTACTAGTTAAATTTGAATTTCAATATGATCATATTGTGCAATTCTTCTTCTGTATCGGAGTACTAAATTTGAGCTAGTGAGATTACATTCTTACTACTTTGCAAGATGATTTCTTCACATTACCCTATCTATTATCTTGTAGGCAAACTCGTGCCATTTTTGATGTGGCTGTCAAAGTTCACAAGAACATACAACAAAGAGACTTAGAAGCTGGGAAGATTCTCGGCAATCGATTCCTTCGCTTTCTAGACCGCATGAAGCCATCTGCACAAATCTGTCTCCCACCCGGACAGCTGCAGGACAATAGTACTCCGATCACAAGTCATCCATACAATTGTGAAAGCTCTCTTGGAGCACGCAGACCCAATTCTAAGATCTCTGATCGCGGTCCTGCAGACAATCGGAAACTTTTCACCTCATTCCACATGCCTTCAGTGGCCTTCCCATCCTTTACAATGATGAAACCCACAAAGCCTGGCTTTCTTTCACATCAGCGACACTTCTCTTTTAATGCAACTGGGCCTTTGACTCCACCCTTGTTCTACAAAAAGGGTCCATATGCTGGTGTCCTCAGGGGCGACATTGCACAATGGATGACTCTTATGTGAGTTTCTTCATGGCGATCGGGAAGGTAATTCACGTTATCCGCTCGTTTACAGTGCTTATTTCGAAGGCTTTACACGAGTTTTACTCTTTGAAAAATAAACTGCACTCGCCTTAGAATGAGTTAATTGCTAGAAATTGAAGCAATAATCAACTTTTTTACAAGTGGCTAAGTATAAGCTTAGGAAGAACCCTGTGATCTCTGTAGAGAATTTCACATTTGCCTAAGTGGAATTCTTGCATGAAAGCCAATATTTTGTTAGGTGATTAGCAGAATTTCAGCCAGCCAGTTTGTTTATCTAATTAGTGTTTGGTTCTAGTGCTTCTGGTTAATTGCTCTCTGCAGCGCATTCATTATGGCCATATTTGGCGCGAGAACCAAAATCATGATCAAAATGGTGCTAGTTTAAAAAGCAACAACAATAATAATAAATAAATTTTTTTAATCATTCTATACAAATTTTAATATAAAAAAATATTATTTTATTTCACATACTCAATAGTTTTCAATAAAAATATCAACTTTATTTCTCATCCTAGATCAAAATATTCGAATCGAGTATTTTGATCTAGGATGTGAAATAAAGTTAATATTTTTATTAAAACTTATTGAGTACGTGAAGTAAAATAATATTTTTTATATTGAAATTTGTGTAGAATAATTAAAATAATTTAATTATTATTATTATTTTTTAAACTAAAACTATTTTGGTTCTGATTTTGGTCTTTGCATCAAACAAGGCCTATGAGCTGATTGTTCTCTTCATTATGTTTTAGGAACTTGTGTTTATTCTACATTCTGTGACTTATTTTTTATTCGATGCCAACAATGTGAATGCTCTGATTTATTAGAATAAACTTGCAAATTAAATAGTTTGAACTAAGGGTTGTTTGATTCAATGCCATTTAAATGTTCACATTATTTAAATATTAGCATTAGCTATAAATAATTGTTTGTTTAGTTCAATGTATTGTATTAGAAGATGAGAATATTATTAATTTATTTTTGTTATTACCAAGCTTCACTAGTTATTCTCCACCAATCTCTCTCTCTTGGGCCTCTTCCTCTTAGAAAATCAATCCATGCTTTTCTCGGTACTATTTAGATAACATCAAATTTTGAATGGCCTATCATCACTTCTTCGATAGCATCTGGATGTCACCAAAGTTTGGATGGTATCTAGATGTCATTTTATAGTGGAGATTTTATAATTTTTTACGTCCTTTTTTTAAACATGTTACCAAAATGATTAATTATGTTCTCCAAATAATATGACATAATATCGCAATTATATTCTTCTTAATTGATATTTTATTCATATTTTATTTTGCATGAGCATTAGAATGAATTATATTTAAAATGTCAAAGAGATTAGAGTGCACCAATAGAGCTCAATATGAGAGAAAAATATTTAAAGTTGTTTGATTATGCTCGTTGTCAAAATTTGAATGCATTTGTCACAACATTAAAGATTAGAAGGGGAAGTCTAAATGACTTGAGATTTAGTTATTTCACAAAACCTAAACTTGCACGCTTTGAAAATGTTAATTTACGTAGAACTAAATAAAAAAAAGAAATTCATATAATTTATTAGTTTGCTCCATTATAATATATATGTGTGTGTATGCGTGTGCGTCTGTGTGTGCGTGATTGTATCCCAACTTGTTTTTTGAATTTCACGATTGGAAAAAAATATTAGATTTGATGCCTCAACCAAAAAATTGCTCTCACAATTCACTCCTTCAATTTACACCCTCTCATTGGCTTCCAATTATTGGGAATATTTAACTTGATCTATGACTTGATTTTTAGAAGGTACCCCTATTATCCAAAATGTTCTTCACATATAAATCCGATTTTTCCATCTATTTCACCCAATGACCTTTCAATAAAAATTCAAAATCTCGACAGATTTGCTTTCTACTTTTTGTCAGTCTTACTAATTTATAAATTCCGTCTTTCTTTCACCAATGAAAAGGTCTTCAAGTGGAGCTATTATTGTGGTCGGTCGACTGAATACTCGTCGTTCAATCACTATGCATCACATATGCACGGAGTGGGGCTACCTTGCATGTGGCGGGCTGTGATTGGCCCCAAGTAGCAGCGAGCTGCGAATGGAAAGCGGAAGTTATTGGTTTGTGGAAATTTATTGGTTGTTGCAAAAAAATATAGGGGGATATATTTTTATTTTTTATTTTATTTATTTATGGATGTATTTTTAATTGACTGCAATGTTGAATGGATTTTTTTTCTAATTTTGTTTCTATTTTTCGAAGCTATGTTATTCCTTAGGCCGAGGACTGTCAACGATTTCGAGTTCATTAGATCTCGATATAAAATTGAATTGAAAGTTTTTTATTCGATCCTGATGCAATCCAAAAGGGTTCAACACAATCTCGATCTTAGCTAAGATTGGCTCGTTTTTTATTGTTTTATGCTCCATCTGAGTTAAAATTTATAAATATCTTTGTATATTTTATCAATTTAAATATTATTTATTTTGATCTAATTGTTATATATAGAAATAAAATTATTAATCTATAATTTTTTATATAGCCTTTTATTAAATTATTATAAATATATAAAATAGTGAAGTAAATTATATATATATATATATTCTTTTATTTTTTTTAACTATCTGTTTTTTTTTTTTTGCTGTTTTAAGATTAAATTATTAAAAATACGGAGTTATAAAAATAATTTGTCAGTGGATTTGCTTAGATTAAATTAATTTTGATTTTATTCCTAAATTAATCAAGTTAACAGCTTAGGCTTTTAGTGGGGTTTTGACTAAAATGAGTTTGAAACATAAAACATTATGTTATTGCTTTGGAAAAAAATGATCTCCAACAGAAAGTTAGTTAGTTCTCATGATGGATATTTTTAATATTAATCATTGGGATGGTTATAGATAATGATATTTAGACTTAAATGGATAGTAGAATTTCATATATATATATTAATTTTATCTTAATTGGTATAATTTTTTGGGATAATTACCTACATGCCGCATAATTTAGTTTTATTTATGACTTACCCATCCATTCTTAGTTAATTACGCTATACACACTCAAAATATTATAAAATCTTACATACACACATTTTAACTTATTTCTATTATAATAAATAATCATAATTTTTCAATAACCTAACTATAGTCGGATTATAAAAAATTTCAGCCGTTCATCATATTATTTTAAGGATATTTAAATATATTTTGAGTGAAAATCCTAAAACCTTAATGTTTAGGTGGCGGCAAAAGAAGGAGACATCCGCGACGTGAATTGATTTTAGGACAAATCAGTGCTTTAGTGTAGTATTGAGGAAGAGAAAAATATGTACCATTAAGAGTAAAAATATAATTTTAATGATTTACTAACAAATTATTTTTTTTCAAATAGATTTTGATTAAGTTTTAACTCAAATGTGTGTATGTAAGATTTTGTAATGTTTTGAGTGCGCATAGCATAATTAATTAAGAATGGATGGATAAGACATAAATAAAACTAAATTGTGTGATATATAGATAATTATCCCTAATTTTTTCACTTTATTTGAACATTATAACGATAGTGCAGTTCAAATTTGAGAATCTTTAATTTTCGAGTAAATTTCTTATCTATTTGATAGTCTGGATTAGGAGAATATCACAGAAATTTACGGACTTTAATAGAGCTTAATTTGTGATAAAAGTTTAGGAAAATTATATGTGTATCACTAAAATGTAATTATTCTATATATTTAATATTTAAAATTTTAATATTAATTATTAGCTATAAATTCATGAAAAAGTTATAATTTATGTCATAAAATTATAATTTTTACAATTTTTTTTATTAATATATATTATTAAAAATTTAGGTGTTAAATATATAAAATATTTAAATTTTAGTGATATATATGTAATTGTATTTAAATATTTTTGAAAAATTATTAGGTTTGACGCTCAACAATTAGGTGCCGCGTGTGCACGGGCCCACCAAAAGTGCACTCGTGATTACCAATAATTGGATGCCGGATTATTCGGATGCCATTCACACACCAAACCAAAAAAATTGCTTCTAGTTGTTGTATAGTGATACCCTTTGAAATCGAACATTAAAAATTGAATACGAATTAATTTGAAATTAACTTGATTTAATCTGAATTAGTTTAGTCATAGAAAAACAGTGATTTAAAAAAAATTATGATTTTTTTAAATACATATAAGGTATGAAATAAATTAAATTATATTAAAAATTAGGAATAATTCCACTTAGGCCTCTGAGCTTTAGTCAGCTTGCCACGTAGATCATTTTGAAAATATGGCAAAAAGATCCTCAAAATTTATTATATAAGTCATTGTGATCCTTAATATTTATAAAAAAGCTTCCAATAAAATTCAATTAAACAGCTTCCGTTAAATCAAAGTTTTAATTAAAAAATTATAATTGTTTTAATGTGAAATTAAAATTGTGCCCCTCGCACGCGAGGACGGCCGCGTAGGCGACCAGCAGCGCGCAGTCGCCGGCGACGCTGCGGCAACCTGCGCCCCAGCGTCCACACTTGGAACTATAATGATCGATCTATCAGTAAGTTTTGGGGATCTGTCTGGCATGTTTTTAAAATTGTGGACCTGCATGGCAAGTCGAGCAAATCTCAGGAGCTTAAGTGAAATTATCCCTAAAAATTATGTTAAATGTGAATTAAAGTTGATTGATTTATTAACATATAAATATAAAATAGAGTGATTTTATAATATTTGACGTTATATATGATTGAAATATAAAATTTTTTTTAACTATTTTTGAAGTAAAATTAATTTGTATTTTTTTCCATGATTTGAACAACTAATAAAGGAAATGGAGCTAAAGTTAGTCATATTTGAATTTTTTTTTAAAAAAAGGACCAATGATATTGATTTCTATGAATGCATCCACAAGATTGATCAAGCGTTATTGTTGGTGACATAACTTTAATTGAAACCAAGAAACTTTCCTTAATTTTGTTTCGAGTTTATATTGACTCGAATGTCTCCTAGTCGTAAAATTTGGCTGAAATTATCAATTTTGATACTATTATTTTTTAAATTTTTGTCGAGACTAATTCAAAATTTGAACCTTTTTTTTTGTTTCTGCCGAAACTTAAAAGTTTTCGGTCAGAGTTTCACCCGAAATTAATTGAAATTTTTACATTTTTAGCGTACAAATTTTAAAATTTTAATTTTATACATTAAAAGTTAAAACGTAAGAGTTTGTGGAAAATGTTTATACCAAAAATATTAAAATTAAAACTATTAAAGGGGCATTTAGTACATTGTTATCTTAATGTAATATCATGTTATCTAAATGTTATCTTTTAATTAATAATTCTATAATTTATAGATGTCCATTAAACTAAATAATTATTTTCTCTAAATAACATATTATAATACTAAGAGAGTGTTTGATTTGTTGTTATCTTGGTATTGTATTATGTAATTTAGACATCATGACATTTAGATGTCATCTTTTGATTAATAATTTTATAATCTCGTAGAAGATTATTTATAAATGTCATGTGACGCCCGTAGCCGAAGAGGGCAGAAAGCGAATACCAGGTGATGTCATAAGACAAAGGAATCATCAAGGCAAAGTGCGGTTCCTCACGGATTTTTAGGTCGAATAATGAGTGGCGAGAGAGGCACAAGAATGAATCGTCTCACATCGAAAAAGGGAAGAGATCCTGAACTGTATAAGTAGATAACGTTATCTCAAATGTACTGGAGTAGTACTGGTGTTACATATCATTAATTAAATCAAATAATTACTTTTTCTAGATAATATAACACAGAGATAACATTGAACCAAACGCCCTCTAAGATAATATTGAGCCAAATGTCGTGTAAAATAATTGAAATAATCTAAATTAAATTAATTTAAAAATCATGGTATAGTGGCATGATGAATTGTTGTGGGCCCAATAGTTTTGCTTTCAGGGTAGCTCACGTATTAAACTCCTTTTTAATGTTCTTTTTGTGATGTGCTGGTGGTGATTGATGTTAAGTAGACAACCAAATGGAAAGCGATGGCACATCAATTAAAATAGCGAAAAACCCGATTGGACCGACCGATCTGACCAGCTCGGCCGCTCGGTCTGACTAGTACAACTGCAAACCAGCATGTAATTCGATCTAATTCAATGTCAAAATCAGATTATATGCTGAATTAAATTAAAGGGGTAATTTCATTTAGGCCCCTGAGATCTGGTTACTTGGACACAAAAGTCGACAAATCTCAAAATATGTTATTCAGGTCCACAAAAAATATTACATGAGACATCGTGATCCCTCCGTGACAGAATCTGTTATGTATTGTAGAAATGACAAAAAAAAACTCTTCCTTAATTTATTAACTTTCAAAATATATTATTGAGATCTGCGGATGCACTGCTCAAGGGGTAAAATCATAATTCAAAAAATATTTTAATTTTATTTTATTTTATTTTTTTGATAAAATAATAGTATTTTAAATGATAAACGCTATGTTGGACCTGATTGAAAGCTTTTTAAAAATAATTAGGACCCTAGTGAACTATATAATAGTTATTGTAGACCTGGACAGTATGTTTTGATGTTTGTGGACGTTTATAGCAAATTAGACAAATCTCAGAGACCGAAATGAAATTACCCCTAAATTAAATGATAATTAATTAATTTTTTTATGATATTTAGAGTTTTATGATTATAAAAAAATTATATAATAAATAAATTTATTATTATAAATATTAGATATTATTTTTATGAATTTTTTAAAAAATAGTAATTTATCGATTCAACAGGTTCGATAACTAATCTAACAGGTCTAACCATGAATCAGACAGTAAACCAATTCTTCCCATGTTACCTTTGATATCAAATTCTTCATATTCAAATATAAATTATCATAATTTTATAAATATTGTAAAAATTATTGTATATATATGTCAGTACTTAATTTTAAGAAATAATTTATTTGCATTAGATATGAATATGTATTTGATTACATACTATTATATACTTTGATATATGTTTTTTGATTTTTTGTTGATAAAATTAGAAATATAGTTAGGATAAAACTAAAATTACGGAGAAGTACGTTATAATTTAAAAATTTTCATTTTAGCACGTATAAAATAGATTTGATATGTGACAATATGTGATTAAGTCGTCATAAAAAATAAGTAGTTTAAATATTATAAATTAATTATATGAAGTGAAAATAAAATATTGAATGTTACTAGAAGTATTTAAGTGAGATTAATTTAATATATTATGAGCGTGTTTGGTAGCTAAAATGAAGCAGCTTCAACTCTTTTAAAGCTATGAAGTCGTCTATAACTTGGATTCAAGTGAGGCAGCTTTACTTGTTTAAAACTACTGCAAGTTCTGTATCTGATTCTACTTATTTTGAGCTGAAATTGTTACCAAATTGGCTTTACGTGATAGAAAAATTTTAAAGTTAAATTTTATAAGAAAATAATAAGATTAATGATGATATAATGAGCTGAAGCTTATTTACAAAGAAAAAATATATAAATAAAATACATATTAAAAGAATGAAAATAATAAAATATATAAGTGAGTATACATAAAAGAATGAGATTAGAAATTGGTACATCTATAAGTAGGGCTGTTACTAATCTGATTTCGACCCGAGCTAATACCGGCTCGAAATCAGATTGATCACATTTCGATCGACTTGAAATCGACTCGAGCTCGATTGGGATCGACTTCGAGCCGATTTCGATTCATTTTCGAGCCGGCTTGAAAATAAATCAAATCTCAAATTTTTTTTGAGCTGATGTCGAGTCGGGTAAGCTCAACTCGATCCAACTCAAGATCAGTTTATAATATACATATATATTATATACTTATATTATATATATATATATGTATTATAATATAAAATATATTTTAATTTGAGTTGATTTTAAGCCAGATCGAGTCAAGCCTATCCCGGCCCGAAATTGGCTCGAAATTATTACCGAGCCAAATTTTTGGCTCATTAGTCGGCTCATTTAGATCGATTCAATTTCGATTCGATCTAAAATCGATTCAATTTTCGATCAATTTTCGATCTTTGATCCATATTAACACCCTTATCTATAAGAAGGTTAAAGTAGCCTCATAGAAAATGAGCTTGAATATAGTCAAATTAGATAATTTGGATGTATAAATTGCAGGCTAATAACAGCTTGAATATGGAGAATTGAGTTGTACGATTTTGCTTGTATAAAACGAGAATGAGAAATATTAAAAAAGATATTACGAGAAATTATAAAAAATAATCTTAAAGCTAATAAAAAATTATTATTTGATGAAATATAATAAAAATAAAATATTCATTGAGTCAACCTTAGAATAAAGGCTTGAATATCATTATTATTTGACAAGCTTCATATTGTATTTCATGAAATTAATTTTATTTTATTTACATATAAATATTCTATTCCTAGGATACACAAATGAAATATATTTATATTATTTTCATTATTTTTCACACAAATTTAGGGAATGTATTCCTGTGATCTTTAGTTATTTAAGATGTAGATTAAGATCTATTTATTTAATATATAATTTTGAATATTTTATATGCAATTAATGAAAATTTAAAAAATAGATAATTTTCGTGTGCTCCAAACAATACACATAATTATAATTATATATATATATATATATGTTATATTGATATAAACATTATTATTTATTATATATTACACCTTCAAACCAAATGGCTACCATTTGGCCACAAAATATGAAGAAACCAACACATTATTGTTCTTAAATTATACATTAATCCTATGAATCACAAATTTATCTCTTGATTTTGATGATTAATTTATGATTTTATATGTATTTTAGGTCCTATTTACTTTGAGGGTTGAGTTTTAGGCAAATATATATATATTTTATCTTATAAATTTAATGAACAAAAAAAAGTTAAATATTGAAAAGTGCGTAAAATATAAAATAAAATTAATTTGAATATTTATATTTATATTAGACGTAAAATAAAATTAATTTTTACAGTTAAAATTTATATTGAATAAAAAAAAAGCTCAAACAAAATTAAAATAGAATGTTAAATCTGTAATCACTATATGATTTCTTCAATGATGAAAATTAAATTGGTAATTTTTGCATAATATTAAGGTTAATATTGACATTAATTTTTATTTTATTTAAAATAATAATTTTACTATAATATATAGATAATTATTTTTATTAAAAAACAATTTAAATAATAGTTGAGATCAAAGGCAAATATAGTTTGGTGAAAGATTTGCTTGTTTAATTAAAGTTAGAGTTAGTGGAGTTATGCTTAACATCAATTTCATCAAAAGTTTATATCACCAATAACTTTGAGTTTAACACAAGATTTTATGAGGAATTTTCAGTTTTAGTTCCATTTTTTTCTCATTCAAGAAATCACAATTTTAACAAATTCAATAATTTAAGAGATTTCGATATACTGATACCGCAGTTAATATCGTAAATATATTTTAGATCAGTATCCGTAGAATGTGCTCTAAAACTCGGGTTATATGTAATCTAAAATTTCAATTATTTGCGCATAAAATATAGCTTTGAATTACATGATAATATAATTTATTTATTTATTTATTATTGAATATTATAAGGTTTTAGTCATTTATAATTAGTAATTGAAATTATGTGTACTATAGAGAGAAAGAAGAGTAGGATAATTAATTTATCTACAAAATTCACTTGGATAATGCTTTGATTTTATTTAATTTGAAATTAATTCATCTTTCAATGATATTAATTAATAAATTATAATTTTAATTAAGAAATATAACTTGTAATCAAAATTGATTTAATTAAAATTGAAAACATTAATTTAAAAAATTAAAAAATTAGATTTTTAATTGAGGACTGATTTTAAGAATCGTACGTACGGTGCGCAAATTGTAATTTTAAAATTTTTTTATTTAATTATGAGAATGAAAATAATTCGATCTACTAAGCACATTTCAGAATAAGGGAAACTTGTAGCTTTGCATTTTTACTGCTTTTAAATTATTAATTTTTTTTCGATTTTTTTTTTACTCAACTCGAGTAAATTTTGAGTTAATTTCGAGTTATTTTAAGGATTATCCATTTATTCAGATGCACATTAATTTTGATTTTTGAGTGTAGATGGTTAACAGATAAACTTCATATAAACTAAATTATGACATTTAGTATGGGTGTCATTTTAAAAATTATATTTATTTATTAATCATTATTTAAAATTTATAGTAGTAATACTACGTTAATATTACCATAACCCAAACGCTCGTAGTAATGCTGATGGGACCTGGTGGTATAGTTGTCGGTGACAGACGATATGACTATCGGCGGTGACCGATGATTGTTGATTACTGGCAATAATCAAATTATAATAACGTGGTTCCCGACAGCGTGGCCACCATCTAGTGGTGGTAGTTGGTGACGATGGGTCAGCGTGGCTGCCACATGTGTCAACGAGTATCTATATATATATATATATATATATATATATATATTAATTTTAATAAGATTAACTTAAGTGGCATAAACGTAAATAAAATGTAATGGTTATTTAGCAAGTAAATACAATTTGACTTGTGTATGTATATATAGGGGTAACAATATATAACCTGACCTGAACTCGACTCGTAAATTTCGGGTATGGGTCATGAATTTTGACCCATTTATTAAACGAAATAAATTCGGGTTGGGCATTTATCAAAAAATACTCTATATAAATGAGTCAGATTGACCTGCCAACCGACCCATTTATTAATGGGGTCGGGTTCAAGTCATTGATTTTGACTCATTTAACAAATGGGTCGGGTTCAGGTTGAGTCGGGTTGGGTCGGGTCGGATTCGGGTTCGACCCGAACCCAACCTACCGACTAATTTTGCCACCCCTATTATTGGTGATTTTTTTTTTAAATGTAAACTAATTTCTGAATTTTATTATTATTATTTTGATGAAAAGAATTTTATTAAAATTTTTTCACAACCATAATCTAATTTTGGTATCATTTGTCAATTATTTTCCAATGACAGCCCGACGGGAGAGAGGGAGAGAGAGAGAGAGAGAGAGAGAGAGAGAGAGAGAGAGAGAGAGAGAGAGAGAGAGAGAGAGAGAGAGAGATTTTTTAGGAGTCATGGAGGAGCGAGCTTTTTTAGGAGTCATGGAGGAATGGACCAAACTGCCACCTTGACGAAGCTTTACAGTTCTGCTCCGCCGTTCTCGCTTTCTTTACCTCCTCCTGTTCCACTGCCGCTTATCTTCTTTTGCCCGAGACAGAAAGGCCTCCTTTCACCTGCTTCCCCATTAAAAAACTAGAGCATTATGGACTCCATCCGCCTTCTCTTCAATCTTCCTTTGTCTTTCTCTATTCCTTCGACGTTATCGCCGGCTACTCTCTTCTAAAGGTTGCCGCACTCTGTCGGCATCGTGGCGACGATGCTTCCCGCTAAACCCATGTATGCGGTCCTTCATCGCCAGATCTGATCGTATTTGTTGTTCTGATTTGCTTTCTGATCGAGTTTTCTTCTGGTTTTCGGTCGATTGTGATGTCGGTTTCGCTGCATTTCAGTTTCTTCTTGGATTTCAAATTGCTCGAGTGGGTGGGAGAGTTAGGGATGGCTTGAATTCGATTTCATGTCGATCTTTTCTGATAGCAGGGTTACTGTGGATCTCTTCGATGAGTGCCGTTTTTGTTCTGGATGATCCTTGCTGATGAGGATTTAATACATCTCTGCTTATTGTCTTCCCTTTTTGCCATTTGAAATATGGCTTTTGTTCTGATTTCTATTGGTTATTTTGTGTTAGTGTCTTTATCCTTTTTGCTAGATTTGTTTGAACTTCTTTAATTTGAGTTCTCATCAAGTCATCAACTTGTTTTTGAGGCAGATCTAGCTCATCTCATACTCAAAATGGAAAAACCAAGCAAATTGCGCCAAGGGGCAGCAAGTTAGTGAGAGGAGGATCAAAGAAACCTGCACCCATCTCACCTTCTTCCCTCCTAAATTCACACTCCCCTGTTCGTCGTTCTCTGAAATCTACCAATTCCAAGCTAGCTTCTGAGGTTCAGTCGTCCAAGGTCAGCTCTTCTTCAGATGCAGCAATTTTCTGTTCTATTTAAAGCTTTCCCATTGCATCAGTGACTGAAATCTTTGGTAAATTTGACTACAGGTAACTCGACCAGTAAAAACATCTGAATCGCAGCGGCAAATCGCTTTTCTGCAAGAAGAACTCAATAGGATAAGGGGACAATTGGTTTCAGTTGAGCAGGAGAAAGTAAAAGCCTTGGAAGGGCTCAAGGATGCAAACAGAGTAGCTGATGAAAACTATGGCAAGTATGAAGAAGCTCTTATTGCTCAGAAGAAAGCGGAGGAGAGCTCAAAGATTGCGAAGATCAGGGCAGATGGGATCGAGCAGGCAGCCATTGAGGCTGCCCGGAAGAAGGAAGAAGATTGGAAAAAAGAGCTTGATGTTGTTCGAAACCAGCATGATATGAATGCTTCGGCATTGAGTTCTACCGTAGAAGAGCTAGAAAGGGTGAGGAAGGAGTTGATTTTGGCTTCTGATGCTAGAATCACAGCCATTAGACATTTTAATGATGCGAAGAAGATTGCTGAGGTCAATGCAGAGAAGGTGGAAAGCTTAACATCGGAGGTTGGCCGCCTTGAATCTTTACTGAATGCAAATACGGAGAACTCGAACAGTGAGAATCAGGAAATTGTTAGGAAACTGAATTCAGTGATCGATTTCTTGAATGGCAAGCTCGAGAAGGCAAGGTTAGAGAAAGAGAAGTTTTTGGATATGGAAGCACTGATTGAAGTTCTTGGCGTGGAGGAAAATCACGCGAAGAAAGGTGAAGCGGATGCTCATAAACTTATCAATGAGCTGAAAAGTAAAGTCGAATTATTGGAAGCTCAACTGGAGGAAACAAATATATCTCAGAGGTCCTCATTAAATTCCCTGGATTTGGCCACCAAACAACTAGAAGATTGCAAGGAATTATTGCAAAACTCAGACGCTGAGATTGCTGCTCTTAAAATGAAGGTGAAGTCATCAGAATTTGAAGTCATTGAGCACAATGAAGCTCTCAAGGAAATGGAGAGGTGTATCAGTGGTGCACAGCAAGAAGCTTCAGAAAAGGCAAATGAAGTTAATATTTTGAATTTAGCGATTCAGAATGTGGAGAAGGAGAAGTTGCATGCTCTGAACGATGAGAAGGCTCTGGTGGCCAATCTGGAAACCCTTTCAGAGGAGAACAAGAAACTTACCGAAGAGCTTCAAAGTGCTGGAGATAAAAGTGAAAGGGATAAGGAGGCAATGGAAAGATTGGCTTCTGATTTGCAGAAAGTTTCTTTAGAAGCCAGGAAAGCACAAGAGAAACTTTTTGAAAAGCTTTCTGAAATGGAGGATGCCCAGGCTCAGATTGAACAATTGAGTACAGCTCTTAGGAATTCTAAAGAGAACTACGAGCTTATGCTTGATGAAGCAAGGTATGAGATTGTTTGCCTGAAAAAGTCTATCGAAAGGTATGACAGTGAAGCTGAAAGCTTGAAAGCTGAGCTGAACATGAAAAAGCTTGATGTTATTAATAGTGTCAACAAGTCTGAAGACGATCTCGCTGTGGCTGAAGCTGACTCTCAAGCAGAAGAGAATGATGAAGCTCAAGTACCTAAAGAGTTAACCATAGATGAAAGTGAAGCAACAGAAGCAGCAATGGTGGATGCCACAAGCTTCAAAGAGAGGCTGCTTGACATAGAAAATGAACTGCAATGTGTCAGTCAAGAGAATAGTAGCAAGCAAAAAAGTGAAGCTGCAGCTATTGAAAAGATAAAAGAGCTGTCTATTTTGCTTTCTAAAGCCAAAGCATCTGAACTTCTTTTGGGAATGCAAGATGACCCGCTGAATCTTAAGATTAAAAATGCAGATGGCAACCAGAAAACCAAAGATGGAGCAAAGTTTGGTTTCTCTTCAGAGAGAGAGAATGATGTAGAGGCCATAGATGATGAACTTGACTCCACAATGCGCAGTAGCAGCTTCAGACATGTAAATGAACCTTCATCAGAGAACCTCAATGGCGGGTCGACGCACCCACGAAATAAGCCGGAAGAAGGAAAAAAGAAGAAGGCTTTGCTGAACAAGTTCGGTTATCTTGTGAAAAGGAAGAGTAACCAAAAGTAAGAATCCTGACCCTTCATTGGTATACTATGCTGCTCTCCAATTTGATTACATCAGTTTATATTTTTCTGTTCCTACTGTACTTTTCATTTGTGGGTAAGAATTGTCAGAAGGTGAAGTAGAACATGAGCTACTACAGATTGTTGCCATTTATACTGCTGAAAAAGAGTAATAATTTCCTTCATTTTTTGATATTTGGTTGTCTGTGAGCCTTTGGTTCTATTTTGCATTACTCCAACTGGGTATGTTGATCTCTTTATTAAAGCCTTTAGTTTTTTGGGTACCTCATAAACATGATATTCCAGATTTGATGCTGCTTGTTATAATTAGAAGGTTTTGAAGCTCATTGATCACTCTCTGATTAAAATAAGGCTACAATTAGTGAAAAATCAGAGAAACATCTTGGTTTCAGCCATTTTTGGTGAGGCTGTTGGCTTACCTTGTTGGTGTTTTCTCAAAAACTCAATTTTACGGAGGGTAAATTATCGATAGATTTCTACAGTTTATGTTTGTTTGTAAGGTTAAATTTAAGAAGGTTAAAATTAAATTTGGATAGAGATATTTTTTTTATTGAAAGTCGTGAATGATGTGAAATAAAGTTAGTTATGTGATATAAAGTTAGTTATTATGTTAGAATATGTGAGGGATGTGATATAAGTTAGTTATTATTTTAGTAATATGTGTAGGATGTGAAATAAATTTAATTTTTAATATTAAATTTTATGTGTGATGTGATATGCCTGGTTAAAATTAAACCAGGTTAATTTTAAACTCCTAGTCAAACAAGCTTACTCATAGTTATATTTTTAATTACATTTTAAAATAGGGAGATTTACATCTGTTATCCTTAAAAATACATTATTTTCAGGAGTTACCTTCAAAGTTCATTATTTTCATGCAGCACCCGCTGCACCCCTATTTAACTTCAAAAGCAGGTGATGCCTGTAAATTCACCCCAAATGGAGGTATCATCTAAAAATAATAGATCTTTGGGGGTAACGGATGTAAATTTTTCTTTAAAATATCTCACGTAGGTCTTTATTTTTTTTTTGAAACAATAGAAATCTATTATGTCTATTTTTTATTCTTAAAAATCTAAGCGAAGGATAAAACTATAAGGATTTTTTCAGAAACCATGAATTGTTGTTTACCATTATAGATGAAATTGTATGATTTGATAGTCTCGATTTACGTAACTTGAATGATTTTGCAATCTCAAAAGTTTGAATCGATAAAATCATTCTAGTGAGAATTGAGATCATCCATCTTTATGGATTTTATAAAAAAAGAAAGAATTTTCCGTTTTAAAAGGGCTGGTGGATTGACTCACGAGTCAAAATTAGGTGTTCCCCGCTGAAGTCGTAATCAATCAAACAATACTTGCACTACTCGAAAACAATTCTTTTGTTCATAAATGAAATTTTATTGGAAATTCTCGCTCTCCCATTAGATCATCTATCTTGCTCTCCCATTAAGATAGATGCATTCAATAAAGTCGATAAAAAAGTTAATTTTACAATGCTTTTAAAATATAAAAATTAGTTGAACTTAATTATAATATTATTTTATTATATTTTAAGTTTTCGTAAAATTATTTTTATTAATAAGAATTATAAATTTTTGATATATTTGTAATTAAAATAATTTTAAATTTTATAATATTATTCTATATAGTTTAGTGAACTCTCTGATCGTAAGGTCCCATTTGTTTTGAGGTTTTTTTTTTTAACTTAATATAAATTTCAATTGTAAAAATAAATTTTATTACACATCTAATGCAAATACAAATCTTAGAATCAATTTTATTTTATTTTTTTTAGAATCAATTTTATTTCACATATTATGTATTTTTTAATATTAAAATAAAGTTCTTTCATATTAAATTTAAAAAATAAATTTATTTATTTTTAATCTAAAAAAATGCTCGAATTAAACGAAGCCTAAAGCCCTGTTTGGCATGAGGACCAAAATGATACTAATTTAAAAAACAATAATAATAATAATAATAATAATAATAAATAATTTTATAAAATTATTTTACATATATTCTAATATAAAAAAATATTTATTTACCTCATATATTCAATAATTTTTAGTAAAAATATCAATTTTATTCACATCCTAGATCAAAATATTTGAATCGAATATTTTGGTTTAGAATGTGAAATATAGTTGATATTTTTATTAAAAATCATTAAGTATGTGAAGTAAAATAAAATTTTTTTATATTAAAATATGTATAGAATGATTAAAAATTTTTATTATTATTTTTTAAATTAGTACTATTTTAGTCCTGATTTTGATCCTCGCGCCAAACAGGGCCGACTTGGCTTCGCCTTTGATACTAAGGAATCTAATATTTGAATTACATTATTATAATTTTTAAGTAAAAAATTAAATAAATAAAAACTCTGATCGAATGTTGCGTGCATCACATGAAAAAGTCAACGCCGATGAAATTAAAATTCAATAACTCCAATCATCATTCTCAGCTAAGCCTATGTGCATTTAATGCACGTGCCTTTTGTTTGATTGGATATGGCGCACCGCTCTCTCTCTCTCAAATATAATAATATAGGAACAATTACGAATAAGTCTCAACAATTTATTTGTAATTATTTTTTTTATTTTTTCAAATCTTTCATTTGAATCCCTAAATTAAAATGTGGGTAAATTGCACAAGGACCCTTGAGGTTAGAATGGCGCTGTAAATAAGTCCCATATTTTGAAAAGCTTAGATTTGGGTCCTCAAGTTTGTGTTTGCGCTGTCGTTTGGTCCCACATCTAAAATTTGCTAGCTTTTTGCTATTTTGCTTTTAGATTTTTTACTCATTTTTCACATTATTTTAAAATTTTTTGAGAGAGTTATAAGAGTATTTTGATCCATATAAATATAATTAACAGTCAAATTTAATTTTTACTGTCTGATTAGACCATCCAAAAAGCGATATTTAAACAAATGGACCAAATGATAGCGCAAACATAAACTCGAAGACCCAAATTTAGGCTTTTTAAAATATGAGACCTATTTGCAGCGTTATTTTAACCTCATAGGCCCATGTACAATTTACCCTTAAAATTTCATTATGTTCTCATTTAAAATTCTATAGATCTAAGATTTCAAAAAGGGTAACGGTTCTTTTAAGTTTAGAGTATAATAACTCTCAAGACTATGTTTTTTAAAATTTTAATATATGGTTCTTCGATTTTTAAAATTTTAAAATTTAAATTTTTTATTATTAATTTTTTTAATTTATAATTATACTCTCTCTCCTCTCTGTGGCCTAGATATTAAAATTTTAAAATATTTAATAATAAAAAATTCAAAGAATGATCTAGATGTTAAAATTTTTAAAATTAGGAATTCAGATATTAAAATTTTAAAAACATAAATACGAGTCTTATTATAACCTAAAATTTGAGACTCAGGTGTAATTTATCTTTTAAAAAAAATAAAAATAAAACTATAATTATAGGTAAACACTAAAAATAATATTAAAATATCAAAGCTACCCTCTCTCTCGCAATGGAGCAGGTAGAGGGTGGATGCGCGGAATGTAAAGAAAGAGATGGGAAAGTTTTGTATTTTATAAAATTTTAATATTAAAAAATAAAAAATAAATATTATATCTATTTTAGTACTAAATGTTAATTTTTAAACCATAAATTTAAGTGAGATTTGTTCTAAACTCAGACTTGAATATTGTTAACATGTGGTTCCAGCGCTGCATCACAGTCATACATGTGGCTCCCAAGTAACACTAACTTTTTATTTAAATACTGTTATTCTCGCAGGTCTCAAACCTCGGCCACGAGGGTTCGGCCAAGTATCGTCCATGACCCTTGGGAGGATTCCTTGGCAACATCGATGATGATATTTCTCAGCTGCACCTGTCACAGTCAGTGTGGCCCGACCGTGCTGTTTTCCGTACAAGACACTTTTTTTAGACACGCAAATCAAGGACCTGCGTGCTCCAACCCTCACGGATCCCTAGAAGCAATGCCAAAGATCAAAAAATCAAGCTCTCCATTTACTGCCTCTGGTTCCTCCATAGGAGAGCTTCTCCACTTTTTAGGAGGTGATGTTTTTATCAGTTGTGTGACACCATGTAGATATGTGAATAAGACTTGTTTATAAATATTTTTGGGACTCTTGATAAACAAATATTATTTTGCATGTCAAATGTGAGTTTGTCTGAGATATCTTGTAAATATTTAGAATATGATATTATCTACTTTTGGTGATTATTAAATTTGGTTTTATGCTGAGGTGATTTAGCTGCTCTGATTTGTCGTTAATATGATGATAGTTTTATAAGCTTCCGCTGTTAAATGATTGGCCATTGTCAGTTCACGGCACATGGTTCATTTATTTGGATCTCGGGTTGTGACAGTTATGGTATCAGAGCCAGGTTATGATTTTATTAAGGAAGTGATCTTTTGATAAATAATAGATGATTCTTACTTAAAGTTGATCATCTATTTTTATCTATAGGTGAAGAAAATGATGTATACTAGAAGAGAAGCTCCTAAAGTTGAGACTCAGCTTAAGGGCATATATGCGACTTTAGACAGGGTTAGTACTCCATTAGAGAAACAAGTTGAACAAGGCAATTATCAGAAAGACAAAGGGAAGCAGTTTGAGTCGTCTAGAAATTATTGAATGTACACTTGAGAAATTTAAGAAGCATCCACCTTACTTCAAAGGTACTGGTGATCCTGATGAAGCCGAAGGTTGGATAAATAAATTGGAGAAAATATTTACTGCAATGAAATGTGGAGATGAAGATAGAATCAGATTTTCTACATTTATGTTCGAAGGAAAAGCTGAGTATTGGTGGAAGTCTATTCAACCAAGACTTTTGGAAAGAGCTTCACTTTCTTGGGCAAAATTTGTAGAAGTTTTCTTTGAAAAATATTTCTCTGATGTAGTTCGTGACAGGAAAGTGCTTGAATTTATCAAGTTGGAACAAGGAGATCTTTCTGTTGACCAGTATGAGGCTCGTTTTACGGAATTATCCAGATTTGCACTCGAACTCGTTGCCAATGATTTGAATAAAGCAAAGAAGTTCAAAAGGGGTTTGAATTAGGAAATTAAAAATCGTTTGGCTGGGTACAAGCTGAAAACATATAATGCTATTTATGAACGAGCTCAGATGGCAGAAGATAATATTCTAGAGTTTGAAGAGTACACTAAAGCATAAGAACAGAAGATATCAGAACAAAAAAAGAGACAGACCACTAGAGAAAGTTTCTCCTGGTAAATTCAATAAGTCAAAAATGAGGAAGAATAACAATTCCACAAAACAGGAACAAAATCAACAAGCTTAAATTTGTGGAAGATGTGGAAAAAATCATGGGGACGGAGCTTGCTACTGGGAGATTGGTGCTTGTTTTAGATGTGGTAAGGTTGGGCATATGATTAAAGACTGCCTTCTTATTAAAGGCCAACCACAGCAGAAAGTTACTGATGGAGTCCAGAAACCAAAGGCTCAAGGAAGAGTATATGCGTTAACCAAAGAAGATGCTCAAGCTTCAAATGATGTTATAACAGGTACTATTTTTTTGTGAACAACAAGCGTATACTTTATTTGATCCAGGATCAATGCACTCCTTTATTTCTGTATCTTTTGCTAAAAAGTTAAGAATTGAGCCTGAGCTATTGGATTGTGTTTTGAGTATGGAAACTCCTATGGGTGATTCCTTAATTTCTGACATGTTCTGTAAATCATGTGAGATGAATCTTGGAGACCATCAATTTAATGTTGATTTAATCCTACTACAAATGAAAGATTTTGATGTGATATTAGGCATGAATTGGCTTTCTTCGAATCATGCTAGTATTGATTGTTACAAAAAGTCAATAACTTTTAACGTGCCCAATCAACCAACATTTTCTTTCAATGGAATTTCAAATTCTCAAGTGTCACTAATATCAGTTATTCAAGCTAATCAGTTACTTGTCAAGGGTTGTAAAGGTTTTCTTGCTTATATTATGGAAAAGCGAATGGATAACACTACTTTAGAGGATATTCCTATTGTTTGAGAATTTTCAGAGGTGTTTCCTGTTGATTTACCTGGTTTGCCACCAGAAAGAGAGGTTGAGTTCTCTATTGAATTAGATTCGGGGACAACCCCGATTTCAAAGGCTCCTTATCGAATGGCTCCAACTGAACTTCAAGAACTTAAGAAGCAGTTACAAGAGTTATTACATAAAGGATTTATTCGATCTAGTGTGTCTCCTTGGGGTGCTCATGTATTATTTGTTAAGAAGAAAGATGGATCCTTGAGATTTTGCATTGACTATAGACAGTTGAACAAGGTAACTGTCAAAAACAAATACCACTATCTAGAATTGATGATTTATTTGATCAATTACAAGGAGCACAAGTATTCTCGAAAATTGATCTTAGATCTGGATATTACCAACTTAAGATAAAAAATGAAGACATATTTAAGACAGCTTTCTGTACCCGATATGGTCATATGAGTTTCTGGTTTTACCATTTGGTCTAACTAATGCATCTGCAATTTTTATGAATCTCATGAATAGAGTTTTCAAGTAATTCTTGGATAAATTTGTTATTGTCTTTATTGATGATATTTTAGTATATTCCAGAAGTGAGATAGAATATGAGGAACATTTGAGGATAGTCATGCAAATTCTTAGAGAAAAGAAGTTGTATGCTAAACTTAGTAAATGTGAACTTTGGTTGGATAAAGTGATTTTCTTGAGCCATGTGGTATCTAAAGATGATATCTCTGTTGATCCTTCCAAAGTTGATGCAGTGCTTAATTGGAAAAGACTATCTACTGTACACGAGATTAGAAGTTTCTTGGGTCTTGCTGGTTATTATCGAAGGTTTGTTGAGGGATTCTCTCGATTGGGAACTCCATTAATTAGACTAACACAGAAAAATGTCAAATTTATATGGTCTGATGAATGTGAAAAGAGTTTTCAGGAACTAAAAACAAGGTTAACTTCAGCACCTATATTAACCATACCTTCAGGATCAGAAGGTTTTGTTATATACAGTGATGCATCTCGACAGGGATTAGGTTGTGTACTTATGCAATATGGTAAATTAATAGCATATGCATCAAGGCAACTTAAAGGATATGAGCAAAATTATCCTACTCATGATCTGGAGCTTGCTGCAGTTGTTTTTGCCTTAAAAGTTTGGAGACATATGGAGAAAAGTGTGAAATATATATAGATCATAAAAATTTAAAGTATTTATTCTCACAGAAAGAGTTAAACATGAGGCAAAGAAGATGGATGAATCTCGTTAAAGATTATGATTGCACTATTTTGTATCATCGTGGCAAAGCTAATGCTGTAGCAGATGCTTTGAGTCGAAAATCTTCTAGCATTGTAGCCCATTTGATGATAAAGGAATGTATTCTTATGGAGAATATTAGAGATTCTGATTTTAAATTTCAGTTAAAATCTTCAGATATTATTATGGCTACTTTGATGGTTGAACCTCTTCTATTACAGAGAATTAAAGATGCACAGAAACATGATTCTCAATTTGTAAAGATTATGGAGTTAGTTGAAAGTGGAAAGAAGCTAGATTTTGAAAAGTTTGAAGGCATATTGAAATTTAGAGATAAACTTTATGTTCCAGATGATGTGAACATAAAGAAAGAAATATTAGAAGAGGCACATCGTAGTAAATACAGTATTCATCCTGGAAATACAAAAATGTATCACAATCTTCGTGAACATTATTGGTGGAATAATATGAAAAGAGATGCACAGTTTATTGTCAAGTGCTTAGTATGCCAACAAATCAAAGCTGAACATCAAAGACCTGGAGGTGTATTGCAACCTCTTCCTATTCCTGAATGGAAGTGGGAACACATAACAATGGATTTTGTTATGGGATTGTCGAATACATCAAAAGGCAATAATACAATTTGGGTGATTATTGATCGTCTAACCAAGTCAACTCATTTTCTACCTATAAAGAAGACTTTCTCGCTGAACAAACTTGCGAGTATTTATATTAAAGAGATTGTAAGATTACATGACATTCCAGTAACTATTACCTCAGACAGAGATCCTAGGTTTACTTCTCATTTCTGGAAAAGTTTACAAAATGCTATGGGTACTAAGTTACAATTCAGTACTGCTTTTCATCCTCAAACAGATGGACAATCTGAACGAACTACTCAAACGTTAGAAGATATGTTACGCAACAGAATAATACCACTGGTGAAAATTTTATGGAAACATCATACTTCTGATGAAGCAACTTGGGAACGAGAAGATGAAGTCAGAAATAAATATCCCGATCTCTTTGAATAATCAGGTACATGAATTTAGAGGACTAAATTCTTTTTAAGGAGGGTGGTATGTAATAGCCTAGTTGGATTGAAATAGAAAATATTAGTAAAGATTTGAAATTAAGTGAAAGAAGAAAGGACCTGGAATGAATGATTTTGTACTTAAAAAAAATAATTTTAGACCTATTTATAAAAGTATGAAAGTTGGAAGACTAATTTGCAGTTTTCCTAATTATTCAAAGGATAAGCTTGGGGGTTGCTAGCTGCCAGCTGCAGCAGCCAGCAACCCTCCAGCGCCTCTTCCCTCTCTCTTTGCCATTTGGATGATTTAATTGATGGGAAAAGCAATTTTGTTTTTGCCCTCTGTTTTTCCTCTGTTTTCCGCCTCTGGTTTCCCCGCCTCCTCTGTTTTCTGCCTCCTTCTGCCAAAGCAACAACAGCAGCAGCTAGAGGAAAAAGAAAAAAGAGAAGAAGGAGAAGAAGGGGAAAAAGGAAATGAAGGAGAAGAAGAAGGAGAAAAAGAAAAGGGAAGAGAAAGAAAAGAGGATTTCAACGTATTTAATTAGAGCTCCTTTTGTAAGTGGATTTTCATGGCTTTTGTGATGAATTTATCGATTTTTCTTAGTTTTCTAATTAACATGAATATTTTGATATTGTTTTAAAAGAATTTCTATTGACTTAAAAATATTTTGATATATTTTGATGTCTGCATTGACTCACAAGATATATAATGACTGCTTGTGTTTAAGAATGTTATATGTGAATAAAGAAATATTTGATTCACACATGGAGCATATTTATTGCATATTTGCAAAATGATTATCTATTTGGATTTCAGGAAATGCTGTGAAGACTAGTCAAGTAATTTATGAGATTTAATCCCTTATTTGAATGAGCACCGTAACTCGTCATGTGGTTTGACTTCTTTGGTGCTGGAAGTCATTTCAGTGTGGCCCATGACGGGATCTGAACTTGACTAGAATATGAATATGTTCCTCTTTCGAAGATATCTGAAACCTCTGGCCAGTAGGTTATATATTGAATCCCATCTATGTATATTCGGTGGATTATATATGTATTGTATTTCATATGCATTTCATCCGCTTGTGGCATATGAATTATCTTACTGTGTGTTTTAAAAAATTATTATGAAAGACCGGTTTGACAAACTAAGTAACTTTGTGTATTTATTTTATTTGCTGTGAATAATCCTCTTACTGAGTTGTAAGCTCACTTCTTTACACCAAAATTTTCAGATTGAAAGCCATACTTGGAACTGGAGTCTTTTTGCTCTTTTTGAAAGCCATAGGAGAGCTTCTCCACTTTTTAGGAGGTGATGTTTTTATCAGTTGTGTGACACCTTGTAGATATGTGAATAAGACTTGTTTACAGATATTTTTGGGACTCTTGACAAACAAACATTATTTTGTATGTCAAATGTGAGTTTGCCTGAGATATCTTGTAAATATTTGGAATATGATATTATCTACTTTTGGTGATTATATATTAAATTTGGTTTTATGCTGAGGTGATTTAGCTGCTCTGATTTGTCGTTAGTATGATGATTGTTTTATAAGCTTTCGCTGTTAAGTGATTGACCATTGTCAGTTCACGGTACGGGGTTCATTTATTTGGATCTCGGGTTGTGACATCCCCTTCCTCCTAACTCTTCAAAGATTTTACCACCTCCAAGAACTGGGAGGTATTCTTCAGGATCCTCTCTGAAGTCGCCCGGGAAATCTCCTCCTCCTTAGTCACCTCTTCCATCTTGCTGCCTTCTCCCTTCCTTCCCTTCTCTTCCTTCTTTTCATCATTTTGAGCAACCGCTGGAAGAAGACAAGGAAAGGAAGGTCTCTTTACCTTCGAAGGAAGAGGGACCGACTCACCAAGAGGAGCAGGACCGCAAATCACCAAGGGCATCTTCACAAACCCTTGTCCAGGAACGTCCGCCTTAGGGAAAAATTGCTCAATATCTTCGTCTTTGAGCAGAATCTTTCCTGGGTTCAGTTTTTCCCCTACAGGCGTCTGACGAATCACGCTCAACTCTCGCCGATCCACAGTCTTCAGTGGTAGCTTGACCAGGGAGTCAGAGACGTTCACTACTTCCGTCGCCTCTTTGGCTGTAGGCTCCTATGCAGACTCTAGTGTCCGCGCCAAAACCCTGGCGACCTTAGCAGACGAAGCTTCCACTTCTAGGTCCACCACCGGAGCTCCCGCTTCCTCTTTCTGGAGCACCTTGACAGTCTTCTCAGCCGCCGATTCCGATGACCCTTCAGACAGCTCCAGGACCCTCTTCTTCTTGAAAGGAGGGGCGTCGACCGAAGGGCCGCCGGCCCTCTTTTTCTTTAGTGGAAAACTCCTCAGAGTCGTCCATTTCTTGCTCTCCGCGATCTCTTTAATGATCTACTCTACCACGAGGCCTAGCTCTCTGCGTGTCGCCGTCTCTCGGGGCTCTCTCTTCTTTTCTCTCTATCTATTGGGACCCCTTGTGTCTTACGTCAACATAATTTACTCAAAAATATTTTATCAAAACATATGTATATATATAATTTATTTATGTTATTATATAATTTTAAATCAATTATATAACTTTAAATTAATTTGAAGCCGAGCCAAATTCGATTTGAGATTTACTTAAGGCCCAGTTTAGCACAAAAACTAAAATCAGAATTAAAAAAATACTAATTAAAAAACAACACTATTAATAATAAATAAGTATTTTAATAATTATACACAAATTTTAATATAAAAAATATTATTTTATTTCATATACTCAATAATTTTTAATAAAAATGTAAGTTTTATTTCACATCTTACATCAAAATACTAAATTTTAGTATTTTAGTATTTTAGTATAGGATGTGAAATAAAATTTATATTTTTATTAAAAATTACTGAGTATGTGAAATAAAATAATATTATATATATATAAATAAAATAATTAATAAATTTATTTATTTATTATTATTATTTTTTAAAATAATGTCATTTTAATCCCTAAGCCAAATGTGCTAAAAGCCAAAGAATTTTAACCAACCATGCTTCGGAGTGCCGCCAATGGGAGAGTCAGAAACCTGAGTTTCCTCTTCGCTGCCGGACTCCAAAACTTCATTAAAACGCGGCTTTAATTTTTTATTCAAGTCCGGAACCAGAATCCGAACCTTCGTCTTCCCCCAACTTCTTCAAATCCCGCGGCAGTGCGCCACCTCTCCCTCACGGCCTCACGCTCCACACTCTCTCCTGGTCCGCCGCCGAAAGACCGAAGAACACTACGCCGGCGCTGCCATGAACCTCTGGGCCGATGAATTGATCGACTCCTTCATCCCCTCCGCCGCAGACCTCCATTCCTTCCACTGGCCGCCGCCCACGCCGACGCCGCCACCACTGGCCGCCGACGTCAGCGGCTCATCTTGCGGATCTGACCTCACCTCTACCATCACGCCGTATTGCTCGCCAGATGGCCTGCAGCAGCATCTCCAGTCGCTGATCGAGGGTGCCCGGGAGAGCTGGACCTACGCCATCTTCTGGCAGTCCTCTCTCACCGCCACCGCCGGGGCCGCTGTCCTCGGATGGGGCGACGGATACTACAAGGGCTGTGACGAGGACCGCCGCCTGCACCGGGGGGGAGGTCCGGAGCAGGAGCACCGGAGGCGCGTGCTTCGGGAGCTGAATTCCCTCATCGCCGCCACGGCCGACGAGGGGGTGGACGAGGAGGTCACTGACACCGAGTGGTTCTTTCTTATCTCCATGACTCAGTCTTTTGCCGCCGGAGCCGGCTTCCCCAGCCAGGCGCTGTCGGTCGGAGAGCCGATCTGGGTCGCCGGCGAAGTCCAGTTGGCCGGGGCTCCTTGCCAAAGAGCCCAGCAGGCGGCGGGATTCGGGATCAAGACGATGGTTTGCATTCCCGTCGGCGATGGCGTTGTGGAATTGGGATCCACTGCCGTGGTCTACCAGAGTTCCGAGATCTTGAAAAGGATTAGGGTTTCTTTTAACCTTCCTGCTCATCCTTCGCCGGGTTCTATCGAAGGGTTTTTTCCTATCGTCGCGGCCGCTCCGGCCGATATCTCCGATTCGAAGCCCCAATTACCCTTCGAGAATCCAAGCTCTAGTTCTATTACCCAAAATCTGAGCATAATTGCAACTCCACCTCCAGCCCAAAACCAGGGCTTCTCCGTCAGAACCCTTAATTTCTCCGGCGGCAGCAGCGATGAGGGGATTCTTTCTTTTTCCTCTGCAGCCGCTGCTGGCGGCGGCAGACGTGCTCCCCCTCTTTTAACAGGTGCCGATTCCGACAACTCTGACCTTGAAGCCTCCATCCGCGAGGTGGAGAGCAGCTTGGTGCTGGCGTCCCCCGCGGCCGCGGAACCAGAGCGGCGGCCCCGGAAACGGGGCCGGAAGCCGGCCAATGGGCGGGAGGAGCCCCTCAACCACGTGGAGGCAGAGCGGCAGAGGCGGGAGAAGCTTAACCAGCGGTTCTACGCCCTCCGCGCCGTCGTCCCCAACGTCTCCAAAATGGATAAGGCCTCCCTTCTCAGCGACGCCGTCTCCTACATAACCGAGCTCCAGACGAAGCTTCAATTGCTCGAATCCAGCACCGAGTCCCTCCGATCTCAGGTCGACGCCCTCAAGATCAAGGGCGCCGACGCCGCCGGTTCCAGTGCTGATGGCCGGAGCGGGAGATTGGAGGAGGTGGAGCTGGAGGTGAAGATAATCGGCCTGGAGGCAATGATCAGGCTGCAGAGCAGGCGGGAAGGTCACCCGGCGGCGAGGCTAACGGCGGCGATCGAGGAACTTGCGTTGGATGTGCTCTACGCCAGTGTGTCGGTGGTGAAGGACCTCATGATTCAGCAGGTGACGGTGAGAATGGCCGGCTGCAGCTACTCCCAGGAGCATCTCAACTCAGAGCTGTATTCCCGCGTCACCGGTTGTGCTCGGGCCGCTGCTGGCGCCGCCGGCGGCCACCACGCTGGTAGTAGGTAGAAGTCATGTGCCCTCGTGAGATTGTGTAGATAAAAATCAGCCTTTTTTGTGAATCCATAGCTCAGCCTGAATCTACGAGTGCATGAGCTTTTAGATTCACCATTTTTTTTTCTTGAAGAAGTATGAAGTTTGCGAATCTAATAATAAATCTTTTTAAATTTTCTAAAATAATAATAATAAATTTTTTAACGATGAAAAAATTGATTGAAATTATGATATATTTGGGAATTAGGATCTATCTCAAATAAAAAAGTTTATAGTTTTCCAATTATGGATGTAAATTATCAATTTCAACCCAAAAATATAAATATTTATGGTGTTTGAATTAAAACAGCAGGAAATGAGCTGAATCTGTAAATAAAACATATTCCTTTTTTGAAAAGTTGGATATTCAAATGTCAAGGCATTATACAAAAAGATTTATGCTTATATTCACATTAAAAGCCTAAATAATTAAATAATTAGGAAACAATTAATTATTATTATTATTATTATGTTAAATTTTTGTATGACCTTAAAAAAATATGAATAAATAAATTGACAATCCTTAAAGGTTCATATATTCGGATTCAATTCTTTAAATTATATATAGATCTCTCAAATCCACATGAGAGGGGATTATCTATCATGCCGGTCTTTGATCGAAGTTTGATCCTGAAACGATGCATGCCGTTGATTTTTTCACCTATATATACTGTTGCCTTATCGGAATTTTGAATGTCACTAATTCCTTAGTTTTATCATTTAGTTTATTTTTTCTGGTGTTTCGTGGCTTTAGATCTTGATCAATGCCCCTATCTTCCTAGTTAGAGTAGCGTCAAATCAATGATGTAGCCAAGATCTCAAATAAGAAGAGTTACAACAATATTATAAAAATTTAAAATTATATAAATTACAGAAATATTAAAAAATTTAAAATACTTACTAACATAAATAATCTATTTTATATGAAAAATTAAAATTATAAATTATCTTAACACTTTTTTTAATATAATTATCTAAATACTTGTTCAACTTATTATCTCAAATTATGATATGATATTTGTTGCACCCCTAGATGCTCATGTGGCTCTGCTCCTGTGTTTGGTCTGTTGACCACATACAAGTGGTTAGTTTTCTACATTATTTCGGTCATTTGCTATATGCGATGTCCCCCTACCTCATAAACTAATTACTAAGAAGGTTTTGGTGGGCATATATGAGGAAAGTACTGTTATATAGAATGCTTTTGTCCTCGCGGAGAGACTGTCATGTTAAAGTAAGATGATACTTATGTGTGTGTACATGCTGATATATTATATTATCCACTATATTGAAATTCATAACTAAATTTGTCTCCAGATCTAACCATGTCATCACTCTCCTTCCTTATATCGTATAAGATAGAAGGATAGATTGATTCGTTTTGGAGGAATTTTTTTTATGATCATACTCGAATCATCTCATATCTCATGCATGAATAGACTCTGTAAAATTCCTAGAATAAGTGATATACATGACAAAGAAGCTATAATATGTTTCATTTTTATTGAGATATATCATTATACTACCTCGTGAAACTAATATGAGAGACTGTATGCTCGTATTATTAGTGGAAGGTCATTGTTTGGCCACATATACGGTCTAAATATAATTAGTTATGTTTAAAATTATATTGGATGTGAAATAGTATTGATTGCCTTATTTAGAAATGCATAAGATGCGAAATGAAATGATTATATGATATTAAAATTTGTGTAAAATGAGATTTAAAATATTTTTTAAATTAAATATAATTTTGATCATGAAAATTTTTCTCTAAATTTTTTTAACTATTTATCAAGTAGCACCTAAAGTTTACTCTCTTCAAGACAAAGGGTTAAATTCCTAAGATGCGAAATATACTCATTTTTTAAGTATAATTGGCTAGCTTGGAGTCGAATGAATTCCAGTTGACTCGATCTGACTCATTTCCAATTCTAGTTTTGAGTCAAATAGAGCTCGAAATTTTCCATTTGAGCTACGGTGAATAATATTAATAATGAGTAGAGCTGGTGCGAGTTATTTTTAACTCAAATTCCACAATTTTTGATTCAAGTTAAACTAAATTATAATCGATTTTGAGTTAGATTTTTTAGTTAAGTTGAACTTAATTATATATATATATATATATATATATTAGATATTATGTGTACATTACGCATGTACTAATACAATTTTAGCTTTCCATTCAAAAAATAATATTTTTCTTCCAATATATTTATATATAAAAGAGAAACCTTATATATATATATATACAAAAATTTTTAAATATATATATATTACTGTATAAATATCAAGTCTCTTATTAAGGTCTCATTTGATTCAAGATAATTTTTTTGCCCAACACAAATTTTAACTAAAAAGTTAACTTTATTTCACATCCAACATAAATATAAATATTAGAATTGAAAGTATTTCATATTTTACTTTTTTTTTAATATTAAAATAAAATTTTCTCTTATTAAACTTAAAAAATAATTTTTTTTTCTCTTATAAAAAAGAACTTGAACCAAATGAGGCCTAAGTGATTTGATTTGATTTTTCTACGTCTAATATAATTGAGTTAAATTTTGAATGAAATAAAATATGAATTGAGTATCAAGTGTGAGTCGTAATCTTAACTGAGGGGTAGCAAAATGAGTTAGCAAGTCTATTTTAGCGCGAACCTAAATTTGATCAGACTTAAATATTTTAATTTAAATATGATTCAATTAAAAAATAAGTCAAGATCAATAACTCAAATTCAACTTGATTAGTAAATTTTTTAAGTCAACTTACTTGTAAAATAAATATTAATAAATAATTAATTTGAATTTTATTCATAAATATTTCAAAATTTTGAATTTACATTTAAAATTTTTGAATTAAGTTCAATTGAGTCGTATATTATTAGGAAATTTACATGCATACTTTTCAATTATTTTTAATAACATATTAAATTTTTTATTTTTTAATTTTATAATTTAATCGCTCAAATTTTTCAAAAATAATATATTTAATTTTTTTCAAAATTTTTTGAAAAAGTTTTTTTTGCTAATTATACTTGTTTAGCTTCTTGTTATCGATGACATATATATTTATATTTTTATAAATATGTATACTTTTAGTTTTTGTCTTAAAAAATTTAGGGAATTAAATTGTAAAATAAAAAAAATAGAAAATGTAATATATAATTAAAAAAATTAAGGATTATTTATGTAAATGCTACTACATTGTTTACTCTATCACCAGAAGAAAATTCTTCACATGATCTTGACCTCATTCGGCCCCACCAAAAAAAAAGATTTATTTATTTATTTTATTTTTTTATAGAAAACAAAAGAAAAAGATTAAGAAAACGACAATAGGCGATAATGCAGGCGTGGAACACGTGATATATTTTATCGCCGGCTCCAGCACAACACGTTTAATTATTTTGGAAACTTAATTTAATTATAGAGATAATTAAACTCAGGTCCCTGAGTTTAAGTTTTAATAACTTATAGGTCCATATTTTTAAAATTATAACATTGATATCCTTGATTTTTTAATAAATTACTAAATAGATTTTTTTTATTTTTATTTTTATTATTTTTAAAATTACCATTATACCACTTTTTCTCTCTCCTACCGATGTCTTTGTGCATGAGGGAAGGCCATGATGTTAGTGGGTCTCACGCCAGGCGCGAGGCCGCAGCCGACAGCACTCGTGCGCGAGGCCGTTGTCGTGCCGGTCTCACGCCCCGCGTGAGGCCGCCGCCGGCAGCCCTCGCGCAGGGCGTGCAACCCGCCGACGCCGCTGTCGTCGCTCGCGCTTAAGAATCGACAGGAAAGATAATTTTAAAAAATTTTAATAATAATAAAAAAAAAGACTTATTTGATAATTTATTAAAAATTCAAGAACCCCGATGTTATAATTTTAATAACATGAACTTATGCATCATTAAGCTTTAAACTATGTAATTATTCCTTAATTATATCCATTCTAATTAAATGATTTATGAAAATTCCCAATGTTTATATTTTTCACATGTGCCCTAATTAGGGTGAAAATTTATGATCTAATTTGTTAACACGATCCAAATTTCATGAATATAATTAAATTAGATTGAATTTAGGTAACTGTTTTATATCATTTATTTTTTATTTTTTGATAAAAATCAAATTAACCGATTCACCTTATCTTTTTATTAATTATATCGAATTTAAATTATTAATTTGTGATCAAATGAGTTAGATATATCAACTAAATTCTAACCCACCGGTCTATTTTATCACCATTAGCCCAATTTTTTGGTGATATTCTCGCTTTTTTTGTAAGTCAATTTTTTTTAAAGAAAATAATTTATCAGAACATAAATTGTTTAATTTAGAAATCACATGTAAATTATTTTTTATTAAATAATTTTGCTAAAGTTTGAAAATGAAATTTGAAATTGACATGTGGATAGTGATTTGAGAACTAAGAATTCAAAGGATTATAATTAATTAAATATAATTATAAAAAATATTAAGAGATTTCAATTGTTTATCTACAATTACACTTTTTAAAATTTAAGTTTGAGACCTAAAAATAAAATAAAATAGAAAATTAATAGCTCTCTATAATTTAATTTAAAATTTCATAAAATATAGATTAAAACATAATTATAGATAAATTATAAGCATGTATTAGTAATTTATTCTATAAATACTGTTTAATATTAAACACGATTGATATGCTCCTGTTTTATTCAATTATTGATGTTCCTCTGATATTTCTTTTATATATTATTCTTAAATATTTTGGATACGAGTGAGCAAAATAACTTAAATTCGAAACTCACTTAAAATTTAATTTCACTTTAGTCGATCTGAACTTGAGTTAAAATTTTTTATGACTCAAAATCAACTCTCTCAAAATATAATCGATTCAATTTGTAATCGACTGAATATATAATAATAATAATAATAATAATAATAATAATAATAATAATAATAACAATAATAATAATAATAATACATGTGTAAGTTTTTCAGTTCTGTATTATTGACGATACTTAAACTATTACTTGAATATTTTATATAAATTTATTGAAGAAATAATTTAAGGCTTCTTAAGTATATCACTATATTATATATATATATATAATATATAATACATTTAGTACAAAAAAAAGTCAGAAGGTGTTATATTTTTAAAAAATGGGAATATTTAAAATATAAAAAAAATTAAAAGTTTAACTATTAACTATTTAAAATTAAATAAAAAATTTAATTGCATCCCAATTTAAAACTCATAAATCCAAATTCCAAATTTCAAATTTAAACCGAAACCTCACCCTTAATTTGAAATTCTCGATTCAAAAAATGTAGATTAAATTTACATTAGCAAAGAAGAAGCTAAATTGCATCGAACTAAGTCGACCCCTTAAGATAAAAAAAGACATTTAAATTGTCTATTATAAAGTTTTAGAAACAATATTATGAGAAAATTCTGCCTGGTCCCTAAGATATATAAGACTCTCCAAACG
>KZ452031.1:175884-211906 GCA_002786265.1 Apostasia shenzhenica
GATTGATTTATTGAGAATTGTGTTGGATGTGAAATAAAGTGATTGTTTAATGCTGGAATTTGTGTGAGATGAGATATAAAATAATTTTTTAAGTTTTTTTAAAATAAATTTAAGATTTTGGTCATGGGTAATTTTAGTTATGATTTTTAGTCCATTGCCAAACAGGGCCTTATTTCAGTTTTTTTTGTCATGGTTGCTAGCAAACATATTCTTCTTCTCTGCTTTTTCCAATTAGTTTTCAACAGCTTAAAATAAATCTTGAATTTATATAAATAAAATTTTAATTACATCTTAAATATATATATATATATATATTTAATTGAGTTAATTTTTTTTTTATCTGGGTGTGCTAATTTGAAATTAAAAAATGTGTTGATTTTAAATTAAATAAAATACGAATAAATTTTGCGGGAATTTCATTTTTCGCTATCCAGGGTTTCTAAAGTCGGCTGAAGTTTCTGCTCCGGTTTGAGGAGAAGAGAGCGAGAAGTGACCTAGCGAAGGTAGAAAGCTCTGGAAGGCTAGAAAACAATTCCTAACATTTATACAGAAACTATTTCCAAGCGATGCAGTGATGGGTCTTATTTCGAACGCTAGCTCCTCTCCTGTTTCCTCTTTCTCTCGTTCTCTGCTGCCGTCCAGCAAGCCTGTTGATGATGTTCAACGATTTCTCTGAACACTAGAGAAGGAACTTCTGAAGGCTTGTTCTGACTGAAATCTCTTACCTTAGAGACCTAGAAGTAATTTATTTTTGAGTTTGGCCAGGCATTAAAGAGCACAGCTCGATGCCAAACTAATTTCTGTAGCTGAATCTTGGCAGAGGAGGTGGCATGGAGAGGATGATGGAAGAGAGATTGGAACTAGATGCTGAGTCATGTTACTAACATGCATCAGCTAGCCTGATGATGGTGCTTAGCGATTGCTGAAGGCTAGAATAGAAGCTTCCATTCTCTCGACTCTCTATGTATATATCTATATACAACAACAACCAAGCCTAGTGGAGTTGGCTACATAAATTCTTTGATTTCATTGAACTCTATCAAATAACGATGTCTTATTTAGTTTCAAGTATGTAAGATCATTTCTTATAGTGTTTTGCCATATTTTTTTTGGTCTTTCTCTTTCCTTTTTATATGGGCAAAATTCAATAACTCAATTCTTTTCTCTATACATGTGTGTGTATATATTGTATTGGTTTGGGTTTCTCTTTCAGCTGAAAAGATGAGGGGAGAGACGAAGGAAGAAAGCTCTTGAAGCGGCGGATCAATCCCTTGTTCCTTGATTCATGTAGAAAGAAATTTCAAGACGATTGATTCTAAGGCTCTGTTTGGTTGGAGGCCAGGCCAAGGTCAAAATAGTCTCCAACTATTTTATTTAAAAATTAAAATAAAAAAATTAAATATAATGTGTTAAAAATTGTGTAGAATGCAATGAAAAGTGAATTTGTTAAATTAAAATTTATGTATTATAGATAAGAAATAATTATTTTTTTAAATAAAATCGTTGGAGGCCATTTTGGCCATGGTCATGAGCAACCTTAAACCAAACAGAGCCTTAGAGTTGCCGCTTTCGGTGTTGGATCTTAGATTATGGAACCAGTGGTTTCTTCTGATGCTCGTGTTACTTCTCCTTTGTTCCCTTTCATTCATTCTCTTCTTCTGTTGTCTAGCTAGCCTCGTGATGTAGTTGGCATTGCTCTGAAGGCTAGAGAAGAAACATCGTTTCTCTTTCTACTGCTATTCAGTCAGCTCCTAAATCTATCGTATCTCAGGGACTTGGGTGTAATTTACCCTAAGCAAGTGAGACAATTGCTTTTGTTTTACGAAAGATTTTGGTTCTATTCGACACACAGGCGAGCTTCACGCTCTTCATAGTATATCAAAAGTAGAGGTGAGAAGAGTCATTTTATATTGGATTATTCTTCGTGAATTATTTTCAGAATGTGGTGCGCCTCATTCTTGATCTTGTATGATTTATATACTTATAATCTATCTTGTTTTATTTTTGTAGCATTCTGATTCTTCATCAGGATCTTTCGAAGGAGTTTGCAATCTCAGAGTCAGCTAGAGAGGTACATTTTACTTGTAGTTTTATGTTTTAAATAGCGACGCTGAATTGGAACTTGTGAAATGCAACTCCTTGTTGGCTTATAGGGGATGTATGCACTTTCCCCAGTAAATTTATCTATTTACATATTAGCAATTCAAATCGCAAAAATTTCATTAAACATGTGTATATATATTACAATTTGAACACGATTTTTCAGAGTTTGTTTGCATTTTTTTTTGAAAGACGAGGATTCAATATTTTATAAATTTTTCGAATTGATGGATGACTTTGTCTTTTTCTTTTTTGAAATTCGGCCGTAGCCTATAATACGATAACAGTAAAAAGATACATCAGGTACAAAAGGTTTGATCCTCGTTGAGGATCACACAAAAATCGAGTGGGAGGGACATGCCCCTAAGCCACTCTGTGTCATCGAAACAAGAAAAGGAAGCTACAAAGTCTGCCGCTCTATTAGCGGCTCTATAAACATGAGATATCCTATATGCCTTGAAGGCACAAAAAAGCTCAGCAATCTGGGCCATGGTCTTGTCGGAAGGATGTCCTCTGGCTGTCCGGTGAAGGTTCGCAATAGTGATGGTAGAGTCGCCCTATATGACTTTGTCTTTTTCATCTTAACTATGGTTACATTAACTGTTATGATGAATAACAGAAGCATGGGCATTTAATTTAATATTATTTAATTATTATATTATGTTATTTTAAAAAAATCAGTATTTGATTTGATGATATTTTTAAATAATTTTCTAAAAAATTATTGAATCATAATTCAAAAGATGATAGTCAAAGATCACGACTCATAAATAACATAAAATAATATTAAGATATTATTTTTAACATGTATTTAAATCTTCTTTAATTCTTTGTCCATAGGAAAGCTTCGAGCCTTCTTTGATTTCATCCTAAAAAATTCTTAAATTTTTTTATAAATATATATTTTATATCGTAAGTTTAAATATTAAAATCAAATAATTTAAAGAAGAATTAGTTCAAATAATGCTAATGAGGTGATTGCATTCGAACAGTGATCGAAGTAATAATTATGATGATCTTTGGTTCCTTCATTAATCTTCAGCCAGTTCTTTATGACCACATATAATATAAAAGAAAAAATACTATAAAGCTTTAATAATTTATCAATAAATAGATTAATTGTGGTTAAGGATTTTAATTCACTAAATTGCCTAATTGATTAAAAATTAATTTAGTAAACAATTCAGTAAATTAAAATCTTAAAATAAATTTAAAATAATAATTATGGATTCACATAATTTAATTATAGTAGTGGAACGAAAATGAGTTAGTATTTTAGTTAAATTTGATTTAATTAACAGAAAATATTTGATATTTAGAAATACTTTGATTTGTTGTCTCTCGATAATTAAGTTATATATATGATATAAAAATTAATTTTAATTTAATGGAATGGAGCAAATTAATATATCGGATGAATTGAATTTATTTGACAGAGAATGCCCAAAATTTTATTCAAATTTAAAGATAAATTTTACTAATAAGTATAAGGCTAGCAATATTATATATAATAAAATATTTTCTCATAAAGTAAAAACACACAAATAAAATAAATATTACAGAAATAAAAATGCTAAGATGAATTAATGAGTATATATGAAAAGATAAGATGATAAATAAGTAGTATATGTTCAGGAAAAGTCAACTTAGACGGATTAGACATATAAATCGTAAGCCGATAGAAGCTCCAATAAACGAGTATTTGTTATTTAATGTAGTGTAATGAAAATAAAAGATTCATATAATCGTCCCCACTTAGTGGGATAAAAGCGTAGTTGTTATTATTGTTGTGCTCTTATAAATTTATATTTTGCTAACATATGTATATATATATAATTACAAATGCTCAATTAATTCATAATTTTTTTTATTATTTTATTTTAAATAAATTTAACATTATTCTAAATTTTACTGTAAAACATATTTTAAATAATGATTTTTATTGTAAATAGATCAAACAAAAAAAATTTGAGTTTCGACAGATCTGATTTTTGACCTGACAAGATTGGGACTGATCATGACTCAATCCTATATATAACTCGATCCAATATTCATGGATTTGAATCCAATATTCATAATTATATAAGTCGAGTTAATCTTAGCGATATTAAAATCAGATTATATTTCAGATTAAGTCATATTATAATAAATTACTTTTTCTTTGTGATATTTAAAATTGTACCATAATAATAAAATATATAATAAATATGTTTATAATAAATAATTTTATTATTATAAATATTAGATATTATTTTTGGTATATTGCTATTCGTATGAATTTTTTAAAAATTAGAGTTTTACTAGCTTAATCAGTTTAATGACTAATCTGATCGATTTGATCATGAACCGAAAAATAAATAAGTTATTTTTCTGATTTGATTTTTATAATATTGCTTAGCATGAGCTCATATCAGGGATGAATTGGGATAAAAGATTATGAAAGGATTGTTTATAAACTACTAATTAATTATTTTCAATGTTTATAATTAATTGACATATTATATGCCTGTTTAGTTGAGTGTTAATTTTAAATAAAAATATATTTTATTTTCTAAAATTAATTAAAAAAATATTTAATTTTGAGAGGTGTAGGATGTGTAATAAAATTAATTTATATGAAATAAAGTTGATTTTTAAGTTTAAAATTTATATTAAATGTAAAATAAAATTATTAAAATTTATAATAAATTTAAAACATTATTAAAATTTTATTGTACCTAAATTAGAAGCTCATCAAGACTAATGTTTTAAAAATAATTTGATATTTCTTTTTGCAATTAATGACAGCACAAACAAAATGTAATATATGAAATTGAACAGCTTATCTTTAAGTCTAACTTTTATTTGATTTATGTCCAAATTAAGTATAATTATTTTTAAAAAAATATAAAATAATTTATATAAATTTTAATATATTAATTAATTTTATTTAATATTTTTATAATTAATTATTTTTATTTCTCGACATATATGTATATATATTTTTTAAAAAAATATATTTTTTATAAAAATTTTTTAAAAAATATTTATATTTAATTTGAGCATATATCAAACAAGAAGCTAACGGTATATCATAATAAGAAAAATGAAAAATTAAAAAAGCAGAATTGTTTTACTATGAAAATAAAGTCAAAATATATTAATAATAAAAAGTAAAAAAAAAAAAAAATCCCTGGAGGATTTTCTTGGTCCTCTGTTTTCATTAACTAAATCTTAATTACTGTCCCGTCAATCACGCCGCGAAGACCGCTACGCTTCTTCCGTCACTTTCACCGCCTCACTCCGACGGCAAACCCTCCATGGATTACGGCAGCAGCCGTTCATCCACCTCCTCCACATTTCCCGCCACTCGCCGCCGCCTATCCACCGCCGCCCTGTCCCCGACGTTCCCGCACCTCCCTTTTCTGCCTCCGCCTCCGCAACCTCCTCCGGCGGAGCCGCGTCCCCATTCCCATCGCTGGAAGACGACGACGACGACGAAGGGGACGATGAAGAGGGAGACGAGAAGGCAGGGGAGGGCTCGCAGCCGCAAGGGCGCTCCTTGGCGCACTCGACGCAGAGCAGGGAGAGGCGTTCTCGGAGGCAGTCGGGGCAGACTCCAGAGCTCGTAGCCGGAGGGTGCTTCGGGCATCTCCCACCGCCGCGATCCGCCGCGGCAGCCATCGCCGGGGCCTACTCCTCCCGAGACGGTGGCGGAGGGGAGAAGAAGGGATTTTCATTCTACACCGAGAGGAGGTTGGGCTTTTTATATACTGTGAGCTGGAGAGCGAAAATTGGGGTTGTCGATGACTAGAAGGGGAATAATCCAGATAGGATCGATCCTGGCCGTTGGTTTCTGGTCAATGGTAAGTTATTTACAGGTCCCTATAGATTTAAATAACCTCAAAACAGGTTCAAAATTTTAAAATCTTTCAATCAAATGCTCTTTAATTCATTGGATAAATTATTTTTAAGTCTCTGAAGTCCTAACCAGTCTCTGAGGCATTTGATTCAATAAAATTTACATATTAATGCTATTTAAATAATCTATAAATTATTTATTTATTTTAATATTGTTATATTAAAAAATGAATTTATTATTAATTTATTTTTGCCATACCCAGTATTAACAATCTCCTCTTCACTGTTCTCTCCTCATCCTTTCCTTCATAAAATAATCTCACAATAACTCTCTCTAGAGTAAAAAGAATTAGAAATCATTACATTAATTTGGTTTGATTTTTTTTTTTGACAAGAAAAAAATATTTTATTTTTAAATTTAATGGGAAAAAAATTCATTAGAAACTGTATAATATATGAAATATTTTTAATTCTAATATTAGTATGTATGTTAGATATGAAATAAAGTTATTTTTTATAGTTAAAATTTATGTTGAATAGAAAAATTACCCCACATCAAACGAGGCCTAAGAAGGGGCGTTACACATATGAAAGATAAGATTAAAAAGAGATATAAAATCTTTTGATGAAAACCATCATTTGATTTCTAGAGGTTCCACATATGTAAATGTAAGGGGATCAAAATCGCGATGATAGAGATGGAAGGGAAAATTAGAGTGAACTTTGCCGGAGAAAGTATTGCTTTAGATAAAACTGAGGCCCTGTCTGGCGCGATGACTAAAATCAGAATCAAAATAGTACTAATTTAAAAATAATAATAATAAATAAATTTTTTAATTATTATACATAAATTTTAATATAAAAAATATTATTTTACTTCACATACTCAATAATTTTTAATAAAAATATCTACTTTATTTTATATTCTAAATCAAAATATTCGAATCGAGTATTTTGATCTAGGATGTAAAATAAAATTAATATTTTTATTAAAAATTATTAAGTATGTGAAGTAAAATAATAATTTTTTATATTAAAACTTATGTAGAATGATTAAAAAAATTATTTATTATTATTATTATTATTTTAAGGGCAAATTTCACCCAAGTCCCTGAGTTTAAGGGTTATTATCACACAGGTCCACGTTTTTAAAATTCTATCTTCGAGATCCCTAGGTTTTCAAAAATTATCATCTGGGTCCTTTTTTTTATTTTTTTATTATTAAAAAAATATAAAAATTACCATTATACCCTTACCCTCCCTCTCTCCTCCAGATATTATACCCTTACCCTCCCTCTCTCCTCCAGATCCGGCAGCCGCGCAGGGGGGGGCGCGGGGCGGCGCGGTGGCGGCGCAGTGGCGGCGCGGTAGCTGCGCGGCTACCGGATCTGGAGGAGAGAGGGAGGGTAAGGGTATAATGGTAATTTTTATATTTTTTAATAATAAAAAAATAAAAAAGGACCCAAATGATAATGTTTGAAACCTAGGGACCCCGAAGATAGAATTTTAAAAACGAGGACCTGTATGAAAATAACCCTTAAACTCAGGGACCTGGGTGAAATTTGCCCTTATTTTAATCTTAATTTTAATCCTCGCGTCAAACAGGGGCCTGAATCTCAAAAGACAAAGTCCATATAGATGAAGTCGAAGAATAGCCTGATTGATATATTGAAAAAATACTCAGGATTCTACAGACAGCCGTACATTTCGATCAATCAGATGAGGGCTTAAGTTTATGCAAAGCCAAAATAAACAAAAATCCAATGATGCACAACTGACTGCAGTTAATGTTAAGATTACTGCAAGCAAATTGAAAGAATATTAAAAGGAAGATAGAAATTCTGCAGAACTTTTGAAAGAGGACTAACCTAGACTGCATTTCACAAGCTCATAAACCAGAAAACAGGCCGAATTGGCTGGAACACTCCGCGCCATCGCAGGGCCGAAGCCTTTGTAGAGTCCCTTAATCCCCTCTGCGGCAAGAATCTTTCTGAAGGCGTCGATCATGCCGACGAACTTTGGGTTCTTGTAGTCATCAACTTGAATCACACTCTTGACGACATCGGTTGGATACACTGCTAGCCAGAATCCTGCCCCAGCCAGTCCCCCAGCGACAATTAGAGAGCCGTTGCCAAGTTTTGAAGTATCTCTTCCTCCGGCAAGCAACTGCTTTGATGCCTCGTATACACCGAAAGCTACACCATTTCCTGGCACTTCTCGTGCAAGCGTGGGGAGCATACCTTTGTACAGACCTCGCAGACCGCCCTCAGATTGGAAGACATGCTTTGCTACATCCATGGGGCCTCCGTACTTCGTTATGGAGGATGAAGTCGATTCTGTTAAGGTAGTTTGAGCCTGCAACCTACCCACAGTTTAATGAAGTTGGCAAACAATGACAATATCAGTGCATTTACTGGACTTTTCAATTGAATTACACAAATGACATCGTGTGACGTTTTAAAGATTATGTTAGAATATAAAATTATTTCTATATCATAACTTACAAATTTAAGCTTTTAGATCTATTAGTAACTAGATATTTAACATGGTATTAAAGCCAAAAGTTTTAAGTTCAAACTCTCGTGAACCTTACTTATTTATAACATAAGATTATTAAAAAAAAAACCTATGCTAAACTTTACGCTATAAAGTAAAATAAACTTACATGTGAGGAGGCGTATTAGAAAACAAATTTATTTTTGGATCATAACTGTAACATCTTGTCACATAGAAGTAAAGATACTTCTATGTATGACTTGGGTACTTCTTAGGAAGGTCATCCATTCCAGAACTACTTTAGTCAGAGTGTGTTTAACTATGGAGTTCCAATCATTGGCCTCACGTTTTTGCCCCAAAAGAGTCTCTAAAATTTGGGATCACACTACTTACGTATACAACTCAAGATTTTTACTTTCTTTCTAATGTGAGACGATACATTTTTGTGCCTCTCACTACTTGCCTAAAGCTTGTTAGGAGCTGCTGTTCGTACTAATGATTCTCTTCACTTGAGACATCACCCAATGATTACTCTCTGACCCACCCTCTTCAGATACGAGTCATCACAGTAACCTACAAGCTTATGTTTTTAAATCACTTCGTAATCAAATATTTAACATCATATCAAAGATAGAGGTCCAAGTTTGAACTATAATGCCCCCTATTTATCTACAGCATAAGGTTTAAAAAGAAAAATACCAATGCTGAACATGCTGAAGCCTAGGTGTGTCCACAATCAAGCAAAAATGTTAAATGTCCTAATAAGTAGCATGGTGTGCTAAATTTAGATTCAATATAACAATGCTACAAATAGTTTAAAGGACTTTCGGACTTCAGATCCACAAAAACGTCAAATTAACCAATATGACACAAACCTGCACTTAATCAACTCGGTCGGGCATGCTAAAAAGGAAACTGCAACTCCAGCACCAGCACCACACAAGACTTGCTGCTTTGCTGAAAGTACAGCATGTGGTTCAGACCTCAGCAAAGATTCCATTTGACCCCTCACTGTGAAAAGAACAGCATTGAAAGCAGCCACTGTGGCAAGTGGAGCTCCCATCCCTTTGTACAAGCCTTTTGGCCCTTCCCCAGCTACTGTTTGCTTAAGGGCATCCAAAGCACTGGTGTATTTGGGAAGTTGCCCTGCAGCAGGAACTGGTTGGCTTTGAAGCATAACTTTGATTGTGTCAAAAGGATGCCCAACAATTAGTTGTGCTGCACCCCCAAAGGTCCCAGAAGCCAGATCTTTCGCCACTTCTGCCATTGTTATGTGCCAAGCAACGATCTAGGAGCTGCGCCTAAGATTTATAATAACATTGATGTTGACAGCCATGGACGGGGGAAAAGAACAGTAAGTGTGATTATTTATAAATGTGATGAGTTTAATGTAGGTGTTTTTAAATATGATAAAACATATGAAATACAAAATGAAAAGCATTAAACAAAAAAGAAGAAGAGAGAGTAAATTGGATGTAATGTGGAGAGAAGTTTAAATAAAGCACAGAGATAAGGTAGAATCTGCTTAAAAGTCCATCAAAATCATCACCAATGCTGTCATTCAAACAATTCATGTTTACATTGTTATTCCTTGCACTTTATAAGAAAATCATGCGTCTAACTCCAATTAATTTTGGATTTCTTACTTTCTTATTCCTAAGCTGAATAAGTATATGAAGGATCATATGAAACAACAAAAAAAAAATTAAAAAGAAGGATCATACACAATTAGTCAATTAAGGGTTCAATTCAGTTGATAATGTCAAACAAAAGTAAGAAAGAAAGCATTCTAGCATTAATTAGAAGTATACGGCTTTTGCTGATAACTATATCATAATTATTCAGCAACAAGATTCATAGCTTAAACATAATGAGGGATAGAACAAACAAATCAAATTTGCAAAAAATATCTTAGAAGGCACTAGGCAAAGCACTACTTCATGAATGCTATATAACCACCAGATCCAATTCACTAATGGTTTGTTTGGCATTTGCACCAAATTGGTTGAGCCAAATTAGTCATAATCTCTCACGTCCAATACAAGTTTTAAATAATAAAAAATAAAATTTTATTTCACATTTTACATAAACTCATTAAAAATTAATTCTCATATCCTACACATATTTTAATACATTTATCAACTTTATGTCACATCTTACAAAAAATTCAACATAATAAACCAAAATTATTTCAAATCCACCACACATCCACATACATGACCAAATAAGCCACAATTTAGCTATCTTACCAAAGCGCCTATGGAGCTGGTGGAGGAAATCAACAATGTGATTAAAAAAAGAAAGACGAGATCTAGCAGCAATAGTTGAATATCAATAATAAAAAGTCATAAAATAAAAAGTCTCTTGAAGGATATAAATTGCTTCTGTCAGATAGCCCCCAGTTCTGAATTAAAGTAAGCACTCCCATATAGACATGAAGAAGAAATGACAGCAAGAAATACAAACTCAAGACTCAAGGTAACCGAAAACCACATAAGAGAATTCTGATGGTTTTGAATATAAAAACTCTGATGGTTTTAAAGGATGATTGTTAACCATGATGTTTTACATGTATAGCATTTTTTCTATAATTAAATGCTAGCCCACAGCAACTCTGGAGGTTTTCAATTACTCATTGTACCATGTTATGGTATCAGAGTATAGGACCTAAGGCCAACTCTTCCTCTCACTCAGGGGCCTCTACTCCCACTGAAAAGCAGCCTCTTCCAGAGTACCTTCCCCAACCTTGGCAGTGTATCTCACTTCCACAACATTAAAACTCAATTCCACTTATTGCCTTCTTGGGAATGCACAACTCCTTCCCCAGATCAGCAACCAAGGCCTATTGATTACTTACCACATACAATCTACTCCTACACCTGCACGAACCTGAAAGTGCACTGCCACAAAATACCTTACCAGATCTATCCCCTCCACCGCAGATAACCCTTGACACTCTAGTACATCACCAATGCAATCATCACCTACACGTCTGTCGGTTGATACTAGTCTCATGATGTTGTGAAGTTGGGATGGTATTCGAAAACCAAATCCTAAGTATGCCCTATTTGCCAACTTTCATCTTTCTTTAGCCGGACCATATAACTTCAATCAAGAACCTAAAATTCATCAATAGAACAATGCAAAGGCTGAATAATTCAGTAGTTTTCTCAAAAACAGCACCTGGACTTTGGTCCCTCCCCCAATGGTTAAAACTATAGTTGGCTGTAAATGTGTCTTTAAAGTAAAACACCATGCTGCCAAATCAATTCATCACAATATCAATATCAAAACAAAAAAAAAAAGAATTCATCACAATATGCTCATATAGTTGATCAAGGATCTTGATTATCATGAAACCTTCACCCCAATCATAAAGCCAACTATAATTCGAGTTGTCCAATCCAATGCTCTCTCGCAAAACTAGTCACTTGAATAGCTTGGTATTCTATCAAAAAAAAAAGAATAGCTTGGTATTCAAAATGCAATCCTCCATGGAAATCTATAGGAATGCAACTTGGATTGATTCCATGAGAAACCAGAACTGACTCGACTAAACTTAGTTCTATGATTTCAGGAACCGGAACCGAACTGAGTTTATTGGACCCAAAACGAGCCTAAACTGAAGATTTCGATTTGGGTCCGGTTCGGGTCCGGTTCCAAGATTAAAACATAATTTCCTTTCAAAACAGTATAGAAAATATAAACAAACAATCCAAAATCAAATAATTTTCCTTAAATAGTTAAAATTATAAATTATATTGACTTGAATGTTTTCCTACTTGTGTTGGCATTCTTTGATCTCAACAATGACACAACTGATTTGCTTTTGTTAGAATACAAAATTATTCTTGGCCCATAACTTATAAATTTAAGCTTTTAAGTCAGGTGGTAACCAAAGACTTAACACAGTATCAAAGTTAGAGGCCTCAAAATTGAACTCTGATATCCCCCAGTTATTTATAGCATATGATTTTTTCTTTTAAATACCTATGCCAAAGTCTATGCTGCAAAGCAAAAAAAAACTTACATATAAGGAGGCGTATTAGAATATAAAATTATTTGTGGGTCGTGACCTACAAGCTTAAGGTTTTAAGTCAATTGGTTCTGAGACTTAATAGCTTCATCACTTAAATCTAGATGTTATGATTCTCAAAAAAAAAATCTAGATGTTATGAAACCAATCATGACTTCCATTTCCACTTCATTAACTCTTTCAGCATACAATGGTATTTTGATGCATTACTTGTGCATTCCATCCAATATCAAACCACTACATAGCCAGTCATTAACTTTGCAATAAACCAAGCTTGAAGTTCATCCACTGTCCAACAACATAACATTTGGGTGCTCTTAAATGCATAATTCGATAACTTAAATTAACCATCTCCTATAGTCCTATGGCCTTTGGTTTCAAATATCCAGCTCTCTTACTCTCCAAGCTTACTTCAATGCTGATTAGGCCATTTGCCTAGATGATAGAAAATTAACAAGGGCTTTATTATTTGTTGTGGAGCATGCTTGGCTAGGAAGGAGCTTCTTGGGTCCTGTTGGGTCCCAAGTTCCATACCATACTACAGTAATTTACAAGTGAGGTGGGGGAAAATGAGGTATTTAGGAGAAACAGAGGGTAGGGTGGGGGAGGGGTTGGGGTTAATTTTTCCTAAAGGATAAATCTTATCTCTTGGTCATCCAAGAAACATCAATTTGTTTCCAGATCCTCCACCATAGCAGAGTATTGATCTCCTACCAATGCTACATCATAAATTCCTAGATTTCTTCTTTGCTCACAAATCTGAGAATTCACTGACAACACCATTATAATATAAGTGTGTTAATATTGGAGCAACATATCTCACAGTCAATCAAATGTTTCATGCACAAACGAAACATTTTGAGATAGATTTTCACTTTGTTTGCCAACAAAGAACTCAGCATTAAGTTTATCTCCTCAAAGGATCAGCTTGCAGATATTCTAGCTAAACCTTTTATCATCCTCCAGGTTTGAAAACTTTACATAACAAACAGCATGTCATCGCCGTTTACATGAGTTTGTGGGGGACGTTGACCATAATGGTTTACACATATAACAAATCACAGCTATTTGTCTGTAAATATATAGGGCTAGCTCTCCAAGAACATCTTGGATGTCTTCCTATTCACATCATTTTTTCTATAAATTTGATGCTAGCCCACAGCTGCTCTGTGGAGGTTTTCAATTACTCATTGTATTCCTTTAATGCCAGTGTTAAAATTGAATATAAAATGCACTCAGTTTCATCAAAACTTAGCACATGATAGAAAATACAGTAACGGTTTAACAAATTTACTTACGTTTGGTGTGAGAGGTGAGAAAATTCAATCTACAAGTCCTGCAACAAAACAAAATTTGATAGAAACTATAATAACTACTGATAAAAGACCAAGCACTAAAATACAGTTAATTGGTTTTCCTGTATTTCCTGTAGTCCATAGAGGTTCCAAATCAATGAACATTATATCTTTTTAACGCCCTGTTCGGCATGAGGACTAAAATCAAGACCAAAATGATACTAGTTTAAAAAAAGAATAATAATAATAATAAATAATTTTTTTAATTATTCTACGCAAGTTCTAATATAAAAAAATATTATTTTACTTCACAAACTCAATAATTTTTAATAAAAATATCTATTTTATTTCACATTCTAGACTAAAATATTTGAATCAAGTATTTTGGTCAAAGATGTGAAATAAAATTAATATTTTTATTGATAATTATTGAGTATGTGAAGTAAAATAATATTTTTTTATATTATAACTTGTGTAGAATGATTAAAAAAATTTATTTATTATTATTATTATTGTTTTTTAAACTAGTGTTATTTTGGTCCACGTGCCAAATAGGGCCATGGTTTAAAACTATGTGATCACAGAGGAAAAAAAAGGGGATAAAAGAAGGAATCAGAAAATCTAAACAATAGGGAATTGAAGTCTGGAAAGTCCAGAGCTACAAATTACTGAAGATCAAGAATCAAATGAATACACCATATGCAAGCCCAAAAGAGAAGGAACAAAGAACCTAAATATATGTAAAGGACCGAAAAGTCAATAGAATCATGTATGTTAAGACCAGTGAGTTAGCAAGCAACAAAAAAAGGCACCAAACCCATTACGATTCTCATCAACAAAAAAAATTACGATTCCCATCAACAAAAAAAATTACGATTCCCATCAACAAAAAAAATTACGATTCCCTTACATTAAAGACCCACTCAAAATTGACAGTGCGACGAACGAAAAAGACTATTTTTAGATTAAAAAAAAGGAAAAAAGGCACCTTTCTTGTGTGGTCGTCTCTTGCCTCCTCCGTAGCTTCCTTTCGTGAGAGACGAATTGAACACCACAACCCGATGAGCCAACTAGCGGCCTAATGGACAAGCTGAGAATCACTGCATGGTTACTAAATACCTACTTTCATGTAAGATTTTTTTTTTTTTGAAATTTCACAGAATTATGAAAAAATTAAAGACTTACCCTTTTTTCCCTCAAATCTCACTAAAAAAGCTTTTAATGGTTTTTACCCTAATACATAATTCCATAACAGAGACTTTCTTATCATCAAATTAAATTTAAAGTTAATTACATAAACTTAATTAATAATAATTAAAATTTTTATTTTTAAAATTTTTCTTTTACTATTTAAGATTTAGTGCTCAAAATTTAGTCTTAAAGATATTAAAAAATTGGGGTTTAAGCCCTGTTTGGTTGGAGGCCAAGCCGCGGCCAAAATGACCTCCAATGGCCTTCAACTATTTTATTAAAAATAATAATAATAAATTAAGTATAATGCGTTAAAAATTGTATAGAATATAACATAAAGTAAATTTTTTATATTAAAGTTTATATATCGATAATAAAAAATAAAAAATTTCTTTAATAAAATAGTTAGAGCCAAAATGGCCTCCAACTAAACAAGGCCTTAGAGTGAAACTTAAAATAATTTCTCAAAACTTCCCCAAAGTTACCTAAAATCTCTTTTATTTTGGGTATTTCTAGATTCGAAAGAGTTTGGATCATCATCAATAGCTCAATGGAAGGCTGGATCTAAATGGATGTATTGGAGCAATTCTGGACCATTGGATTAAGGTTGGTGATGAGATGGAGGGCTTCGATGGCTTTGACAAAGCGACTGGCTCTTGGATGGGATCTGTGTTGGTGGGAGAGATCTAGACTGTTGGATCGTGTCTTGATGATGAGATGGAGAGATTGGATGAATTAAGTGAAGCGGATAGCCGGTGGATTTGATCTGGGATATTAGAGCTTTCCTCACTGTTGGATCTGAGGGATTTGAGAGAGGCTAGGTGGGCTTGAAGGTGAGTGGATCTACAGCCATTGAATCTGGATCCAACGATCTTAATTAAGCTACCAACTGATTTGAGGGGTTAGTGGCGGCTAGGGAAACACATCTGGAAAGCCAAAAGTCCAAAGCCCTCATTGTGCAAATTATTTACGCGCTGACTAGCAAACTGTAGAATTGTCACTGGAGTTTCTAAAGATTTGCTTTTCAGTCCATCTGTCTCATTTATACATCCAAATTGCTTCCAAATGAGTCCAAATCATCCCCAATCAATTCCGAAATTTCTTGTCTTGGTTCCTTGTCAAATAAAATCTCTCCAAATATATTTTGACTATAAAATACAAATAAACCTCATTACAAGATACTCAAAACACTCAAAATACAATACATCCTCACAGTAATTCTCTCAAAAGAAAATACACATATCTATACATATATCTACATATATCTACCATGTGATATAAAAAAAAATAGGTTGAATCTTCAACTTATTTTGGATGAGTTAGTGGAAACTTTATGTGCCTGCATCAAACCCTCCCTAAACTTTATTTTGCATGGATGGTCTTATTTTTGCGAGGAATGCGACTTTGATCTCCACCCTGATTGTGCTTTGGGGAAAAAGGAAGCCTATAAAGAGATTAATGATAGTGATGATGATGATTATGATGATGACAGTGAAGAAGAAGATGATGACGACGATGAGGAAGATGATGATAGTGACGAGGATGAAGATGATAATGAAGGCGATGAGAAGAATGGCTATGGCATCACAGATGACGAAGATAATATTGAACTTGGTAATGGGGACCATGAAAAGGGTGTGATTGATGGACACGATGAGTCTCTTCGAAGTGGGCAGCTTGAGAACTTTGAAATATTCAAAAATGATGATGATGATGATGAACACAGTGATCATGATGATGAGAAGAGTAGGAAAGAAAGTGTCAATGAAAATAAGGGCCAAGTTCATGAGAGAGATATTGCTACAAGAAGCAAAGAAAATGCAAGTGAAGATCACAAAGAAGTGAACATTCAGGAGGTGAAGGATGAAAATGAAGATGAAGAAAGAGAGAATAGTCAAGAGAAGGATGAAAATATGAAGAGAAAGATGAAAATGAAGATGAAGAGAAAGAGGAAAGTCAAGAGAAAGATGAAAATGAAGAAGAAAAAGCACATAATCAAGAGGAGAGGGATAAAAATGAAGATAAAAATGACAACAATGATGAAGATGATGAAGATGGACCTGGCGTGAAAGATTATGTTTGTGATACGAGAGATAGAGAGAGCTCCATGTCATTTCAAGAATCCCTCTTCACATGTAAGTTGTATAAATAATCAGTTTTTGCTCCCATTATGACGAATTCCAAATGAAATGGTTTGATTCCATCATGTAACAGACTGGGAATATCAGTAAGTTTTCCTAGTCATGATATTTTTATTTGCATCCAATGGTGTAACTTGATGTGAACTTTTCTTTTGCTTTTAGACAGAGTAAAAATGCTACTATTATGACTACAAAGGCATGGAGTAATCAGAGGTAATATAATCCTTATGTATCTTGTATCTTAACATAATACAATCTTATTGCACCTAAAATTTAGGTGAATTTTCACCGACCTAGGTCCACTTTGAACTTCTTTCCTCCTTTCTTCCTCAATTACATTTCATATTTAACATGTGCAGGAAGTCACGGCGGAGGCCATGGGCCTGAATAGGGAGAAGGAATGAGTAGTTTCACATCGAAAAAAAAGTTTTTAGGTTTCATTAGTAAAATTTCATACTGAGATTTGATCCAAGCCTTGTCAAAGCAGATAATATCTCACCAGTTCTGACTGAGCTGAGCTGGGACAATGCCATTTTGGTATAAACCATATTATCATTACATCAAGGGAATCACCAATACCCATTTCTTAAAACCAGCTTTGTGCTGCCTCCTTCCTCAATCCACTCCCATCCAATCTCTGCCTCAACTTACCCTTATCTTCCCACATCTTCCCTGCAGCATAGATATTAGATAGTGTAACATAAGCTCCGTCGCTTCGACTAGGTTTCAGCAACATAACCTTCTTCGCTGATCTCTTCCCCATGTCCAACTCTCCATATATCTCACAGGCCCCTAACAGCGTTTCCCACACCAAAGGATCGAATTCCAGTCCCATCTCCTCTATAAATCTCTCAGCTTCTTCCAGTCTTCCAACCCTCCCAAACAAATCGACTAGACAAGCAAAATGCTCCCTCCTCGGTTCGATCCCATACTCGCCAATCATTGATTTGAAAATCTGAAACCCTTCATTCACCATTCCACCATGGCTGCATGCTGATAAAGCCCCGAGAAATGTAACATCATCTGGAACAAATCCTCTCTCTTTCATTAAACTGAACAATTCAATTGCTTCTCTTCCCTTCCCATGCTGCCCTAATCCGCAAATCATTATTGTCCATGATATCCGATCGACGCGATTCATGGATTCAAAAACTAAACCAGCATCCTCCAAACTGCCACACTTGAAGTACAAATCCATTAGGGCATTAAAGACCCCAACATCATATTGAAACTCTGATTTCACAATCCTCCCATGAACCATTCTCCCAAGCTCAATGCTTGACAATTCACTGAATGCTGGCAAAACACTAGTGAAGCAGAATTCATTCTCTGAGATACCTTCTCTAATCATCTCCCTGTAAAGGGCAATCGCTTTCTTTGGCATCTCACTTTGCACAAAAGCTCCAATCATGGCGGTATAGGAAATAATGTTCCGCTTCAGAATTCTCACAAACACTTGCAAAGCGGAACCTACCCCTTTTTCACATCTAGAATACATGGTAAGCAAAGCATTTCCAACTGGCGTATCAGAGTCTAGCCCAACCTTCAGAGAGCAGCCATGGAGCTGAACACCAAAACCCAAATCTCTCGTCTCCTCACAAGTCTTCAACATGCTTGTGATTGCAAATGAATCAAAGCCTCCACCATTCTTCAATCTCATTGTGCAGAACACATTGACAACCGATTCTTTGTCGCGGCGTTGGGCGCTGGCATTGATCATTATATTCCATGAGATGATATCAGCATTAGTGATTTCCACAAATGCGTACATGGCATCCTTCAACCCTGTCAACTTCTCATAGCCTTTCACCAATGCTCCCCCAATGAATTCATCTGAGTTGAGCCCAAGTTTGATCGCATGGGAGTGAATCTGAAGGAAAATCTGAGGATGATTCGTGGTGTTGTAACCCGAGAGCAATGCAGAGAGAGTAAGGCCATTGGGTTGAACACCTTCATCAAGCATTCGCGAGTAGAGATGCAGGGATTCATGAGGACTTTGACTGCAGCGAATCCGTGCGGAGATAAGTGTGTTGAAAGAGACGACGTCTCTCTCAGGCATTTCATCGAACATCAAAAAGGCATGGTGAAGATAACCGATGCTTGAGTAAAAATTGAGGAGCTTGTTCCATAGCGAGAAGGAGCGTGAGACGGAATGATGGAGCTTGATGATTCGGGCATGAGCGGCGGTGCCGCCACGCAGGTCTCCGGCGGCGGTGAAGGACTGCAGGGAGGCAGCGAAGTCAGAGAGTTTGCCGTGGGGGGTGTGCGCCGCTACGGGAAGTCGCTGGCAGAAGGTCCACGCCGACAATTGGTGGGCCCAACACGCGATCTTCCGCACCATTTGAAGAACAGAAATGGGTAGGAATCGTGGTTCGCATTGCCAGCGCTAGTCCACAGGTAGTCGCAATTTTGTTTGGAACTCCAAACTCTCGAAGATGAACGCCAGGTTCGGTGGCAGCTAAAAAACCTACAAAATATTTAAAAATGTTTTTATTAAAAAAAATTTGAATATTTTACACGTAGTTAATGAAAAATTAATTTTATTTTACATTTAATATAATCTTTAATAATAAAATAATTTTTTTATTTAAAAAACTTAGTATCATTTCAAAAGAAAATATATTCTATTAAATAAAAGCTAAAGCATAAAATAATTTATATAATAAAAAAATCTAAATATATACAACAACAATAGCAACAACCAAGCCTTAATCCCACTAGGTGGGGTCGGCTATATGAATCCTTTGTTTTCATTATGCTCTATCAGTTACCAAATTCTTATCTAAGTCTAAGTAACTAAGATCACTCCTTATAGTTTCTTGCCATGTCTTCTTTGATCTCCCTTTTCCTCTTTGTACATGGACAAAATCTAATAACTCAATTTTTTTAACTGAAGCTTCAATCGGCCTACGATTTAGGTGTCCAAACCATCTTAGCTGACTTTCTCTAAATTTATCCTCAATTGGTGCAATATCAACTTTCTTTCGGATATACTCATTTCTCATTCTATTCTTTCGTGTATATCCACACATCCACCTTAGCATACTCATTTCTGTAACATTTATTTTATTTATATGTTTTCTCTTTGCAGGCCAGCATTCAGCACCATATCATCGCTGGTCTTATTACAGTTTTATAAAATTTACCTTTAATTCTGGATGAGAATTTACCCTTAATCATCGCTGATTTTACTACAGTTTTATAAAATTTACCCTAGGAAATCCAAATTTGTAAAAAAAGATTCTATTAAATTAATCCAAGGGGTTCCAAGCATGATGTGGGAAAAAGTGAAAGATATAACTTCACATTTAACACAGTGAGCATAAGTACCAAGAGTCACTTATGCTTCAGAATATTTGTTGACAGCTACCCTTCGCCAATTTTGTAATTTGAAAAAATAAGGTGTAGGATAGTCAAGGGAAGTAAGTTGGAATCTATCAAGTGCTCTTGTAGAGATGAAGTTGGATTGACATCTTTGATCAATCAACAACTTACTACCTGTATTATTGCATTTGTCCTAGGTATGAAAGATTTCATGTTCTTTTAAAGATGCAACGTTAAAGCATGAAAATATGATATTCATGAATGCTTCATGGTCAATTGAGTAAGATGAAGGGAAGTAAGTTGGAACCTATAAAGTGCTCTTGTAGAGATGAAGTTGGATTGACATCTTTGATCAATCAACAACTTACTACCTGTATTATTGCATTTGTACTAGGTATGAAATATTTCATGTTCTTTTAAAGATGCACCATTAAAGCATGAAAATATGATATTCATGAATGCTTCATGGTCAATTGAGTAAGATGGAGACAAATCAAAATACCTTGCCATTTTAATATACTATGAACATATAAAATCAATTAACTTATTTAACAAAAGAATTTCGAAGAAAAGAAATGAATAGTGCTTCCAAAACAAGATCATCTATAGCTAGAAAATTATAGAAAACTTACTCTGATACCAAATTTGATGTAGGCACAAGTATAGGGTCCTACATTTTAAAAACATTATGGAAGCAAATGCAGAAAACATAGATAAATCAATAAGATAATTATAAAAATTGTGAAAAATCAATACTATGATATATAGTATAGAAAACACAAGGACTACATCAATAACAGAAAAAGTGACTAAAACCCTGATCATCTGATCCCCTCAGCTAATTTGTTAAACTCGTAGGATATCAATTTGGATCCCTTTTGCCTTGATAGATGTATTATATAGGTCCCTCCTAATCAAACCCAAAATAATTTTTCAAAACTTTCCCAAAGTTCCATAAAATCTCTTTTTGTTTTGGGTATTTATAGATTCAAAAGAGTTCAAATTAAATTTAAGTTCAATTTGAGCTATTGGATCATCATCAAGATATAACAGAAGGCTGGATCTAGGTGGGAAGCATTGGAGCAATCATAGATTAAGGTTTGGTGATGAGATGTAGGGCTTGGATGGCTTGGATGGCTTGGAGGCTTGGATGAACGGGCTACTTGTTGGATGGGCTCTATGTTGACGAGAGAGATCTGGACCGTTGGATAAAGTCTTGATGATGAGATCAAGGGTCTGGATGGATTGGATGATGTGGATAGTCAGCGGATTTGATCTGGGCCATCAAACCTGAGCTGAGGCTCTCCCCACCGTTGGATCTAAGGGGTGAAAGGTAGGGTGGAAGGTGAGTGGATCTACTATCAAACATCCAATGGCCTTGATTAAGCTACCAAGTGATGAATGGGGAGGGTGGCAACTAGGGCAACACAGCTGGAAAGCCAAAAGTCCAAAATGCCCTCATCATTCAAATTATTCATGCATTGCCACCGCCAAGCCTGTCACCTTTGACCAACCTTTTGACTGGGTAATTGTAGAACGGTCAGTGGAGTTTCTAAAGCTTTGCTTTTCAGTCCATTTGTCTCATTTATAGGTCCTAATTGCTTCCAAATGAGCTCCAATCAATTCCAAAAATTCCTATCTTGGTTCCCTGTCAAATTGAATCTCTCCAAAGCTATTTGGTGATTATAAAATACAAGAAAACCTCACTACAATAATACGCTCACAATACTCAAAATACAATATATCCTCACTACAATTCTCTACAAAAATATTACACATATATTTATACAATATATATATCCACTAGGATGATACAAAAAAAAGGCTGAATCATCAATTTATTTTGCATGAGTTGGTGGAAGCTTTATGCGCCTGCATCAACCCAACAATGATTAGATCTGAAGGGATTAAGCAAATTTATCCCTTCTTCCAATGTCATCCCAATCATAATTCTTGTTTGGTCAATAAACTGGTTTGGTGCCAACCTGTCGATGACCAAATCCATGGAGATCAGTCATCTATTGGATAGCAATAGCATCATTTGGATGGTAGCAACCTCCAGTGGTCATAAAACCTATATTACCACATTTCTAAGGGGAGAATGTAGCCGAACGTTTCTCTGGCAAATGAGAATTAAGTATGGATTATTTCTATGAATTTTCTCATTATTTCTTGAAAATTTCATAATTTTAACTCAATCAAAGGGTTTTTATAATTCAATTAAACTATATCCAACGCATTAGACTTTAATTTAGCTTCGCAACCACTAAATATATTTCAAAATAACTTGATTTTAACTTTAAGACGATGCACTTTCTACCTTTCTATAAAACTTTCAATGCCTTTGAGGTTAATTGCTTAATTCCTTTATGAGATTATTAGATTGCACGACACAATTTCTTGTGACCTTTTTGACTTCTTTTTTGTCTTCATATTTTCGTCTTCCAAGAATACATTTTTGGGTAGATAATACACAACTAAACATATCTTTTTTTCTTCTTCTAAACAAGATGTCGAAAAAATTCTATCATTTCTCCGTCTCTTATGTTGCCAAAGAAATCAACCCAAGTCAAAAACAACTTCTCCAAGCTATTGCCAAAGAATTCAAATCATGCCAAACAAAAAGGCTTTGCTTCCACTTTGCTCCACTACTTTGAAGTCCCATAAGCCCTCGATGACCAATGAACAAGCTAAAGAATACAGGTTTTGCCCGCACCTTCATTACCTTTTTGGGATTTATGATTTTAATTGTAATTATCCCTTTTACTTAGTAGAACTTTGTCTTCCTCCCATAGTTTTTCATTGAGGTTTTCCACATAAATTCTGAGTTATTTTCCACTTATCCGCGCTTCCCTCTTTAACCCCTACTTGAACTCTGTGAGCTAGACTCTATTGCCTTAGATCAAATCCTCTCATTTTTGATTGAAGGATTCTCGTTAGCAATATGAATAAAATTGCAAATACTTAATGTTTCTCGATTCACCTTTTGAGTTAAACCGATCTCATTTTGAGCTAATTTAACACAAGTTATGACAAATCAACTTGAATATAATATCAAATAAAAACAAGGACATGAAAAGTTAATATCCAACCCCAATAAGAGTGTTTCAAGATATATATATATATATATATATATATATATATATAAATCTAAGAAATTTTCTACTGGGAACTATTTATATTATTTTGAAACTGCATGGTTATATCATAGAAATATTGAAGATCTAAAAATTATTTCTGCATGTCAATATTGGAAAACTAGTCAGTAAAGTTATTGCTAATTTGGAAATTTGAGAAATTTATATAATGATTCATGAAGCACATTTATCATGCATTATCTATGTCCATTATAGATGATTTTCAGGGACTTATTTACATTCATTGCAAAATATTTAATTAAATTGAATGCCTAGACTTTGGGATAATAAAGCTAAAAAGAAAGACAAACACCTGACTCGCAAGGTAGCTGGGAGGAGAAAGGTGGTGACGGCAAGGCAGAGGCGGAGAAGGAGAATGGAGTTCACCGGACGTCGTCGCTTTCAGCGAGAGCAACACACGGCAGCGTCGCTTTCAGTGAAGACGGCGTGGGGGGTGGATCGCCGGCCCAAGCGACCTAGCGTCACTGGGACCGGAATCAAACTCAGTCGTCTCTTCGGGCGTCGCTAGGAACGCGAGCATAAGCGTCGCGTCCGTGAGCAGAGCCGCAGAGAAGCGCCGAGAGTCCGTCGGCTGGAGCAGATCGCGGCTGAAATGTAGGGTTAAATGTCAAATCTTGCAAAGTCGGACTGACTGTTCAGGGCCTAATTGCTAAAATTCGTATCATAAAAAACATAATTATATATATAGCAATATTTAAGGGGTAATTACACTTACGCCCTGAAATTTACTTGCTTGGCCATAAAAGTACACAAATCTCAAAACATATTATTTAGATCCACAAAAAATATTATACAAGACGTTATAGTCCCTCAGTGACAAAACCTGTTATGTATTATAAAAATAACAAAAATACCCTTTATTAATCTATTAATTTTCAAAATATGTCATCATGTTCTTGAGGCCATGTGCGGCGCCCACCTGCACGCTAAGCCGCGGATGCCCTGTGTGCGAGGTGGAGCGCTGTGGCAGCCCATGCGCAGACGACGATGCGCTGCGGCAGCCCATGCGCAGACGCCGGAGCGTGAGACCGTGCGAAGACCGCCCCATGCTGATGCCCTGCACGTGGGGCCGTACACTGCAGCAACCTGCACGCGAACGCCGACGCTCGAACGCTGGCTACGACGACCTGCTCGCGGACGCTGACCCGCGGGGCCCTGCGTGGACGCCCGGGCGCGCTGCGCCGGTCTGCACAGGCTGCCACCAGCGAGTGAGGCTGCGTCGCGCTAGGAGGTGAGCTGTAGGTTGCCTGCGCATAGAGTCCGCGCTCAGGCGATCCGTGTGCAGACGCTCTACGTGCGAGATGTAAAATCATAATTGAAAAAATATTTATTTTAATTTAATTTAGATTAATAATATTTTAAATGAAAAATATTATGTTAGACCTGATTTTAAGTTTTTTAAAAATAACTAGGGCTCTAGTAGATTATATAGTAATTATTGTGAACTTGAATGACATGTTTTGAAATTTGAAAATTTTTATGATCAAATAAGCAAATTTCAGGAACCTAAATAAAATTACTTTTATATTTAATATTAAAAAATATAAAAATTATATATATATATATATAAGTTTAAACAAATTTTCCCCAACACTTCTTTGCATTGAACCTGTCGGCCTACTGATATTGATTCTATCTTCGGCGTGCTATAAAAATTTTAGATTTTTTTTTTAAAATATATATAAATAAAATTAATTATTTATATTAAAATTTATAAATTACAAAATTAATAATTTTATTAAAAATAATAAAATATATGAAATAAAAAAAATTTATATTAAAATTTATGTAAAATATCATAAAATTTTATTTATTTATTTAATATTATTATTCAATCAAGTACCTATTTTATTCTAAGACATACTTAAAAATTAGAGTTACATCAATTAAAGATAAAATGAAAATACAAAAATGAAAATGCTATTATATATGAGTGAGTATATATAAAAGAAATAGAATTGAAAATAAATATATTTAAAATAAAATTTGAGTAGCATCAATTGAGGATAAACACACGAGAAAAAGTCGACCTATATAGTTTGAACATATAAATAGTAAATTGATTGAACTTTCAATAAAAAAAATAAAATTATTAGATTTTACTAACATAAAAATAAAAAAATTAATAAAAAGGATATGATATAAAGTTATAAGAGATGATTTTATATGCTTAGAAGTAAATGAGAATTTATTAATTAATAAAATTCAATGAAAATAAAAAATTTATATAATTATACGTACCAAAATTCATAAAATTTATTTTAAACTTTTGGGTGGATTTTTTTTTGGTAGAACTTTAGGTTGATTTAAAAATAAAGGGTGGGAGTTATTCACTGGCCAACTATTATGCGTCATTGGTTCGAAGAACTTTTTTAAGTTATTATTAATTTTAATTATAAAAATTAAATTTATTTTTATTTAGTATAATTATTAATATTAAAATTAACTTATAAAATCATATACTATTCATAGATTCTTTTTTTTCTTATAAAAGGATGACCCCCGGCCTGTGGAAGGGCATCCGAACAACACCCATCTCACCTCTCTCTCTGCTCCGCTCCTCTCTCTGCCTCTACGCATCACCTCTCCGCTCCTCCTTCCGCCTGTCTCCCTAGTTGGTATCAGAGCTTGTTTGTAAATCAGTTTGTACGTATTTATTACTTTGTTTATGTAATAAAATTATCTTTATTATGTCTTTTTTCATGCTATTATTAACTTAAACTTTTTTGTTTTAGATCTGTTAAACCGTTAAGTCAACGAACTTTAAGTTCATGCCTTAAGATTAATATGATACAGTTTTACTAAAACTCATACGTTCTTCCGTAATTGTGTCTGTTATCTCTTTCGAGGCCAGAAGTTGCCGTTAATGGAGAATTTTTAAGACAATCCTGTAAAGGTTGGATAAGAACATCGGTCTTAAGTACCAAGCAAATCTGTTATCAACATATTAATCTATATGGATACTTATAACTCTTAGACTTAAAAGTTTAACATAAATCTAAAATGATTTCAAAACCTATTTCAAAATGACTGCAAATCATATGCTAGACTATAAATTAGAAAAAAAGGAAAAACTTATTTTAAAAAATCCTAAAGAAGAAATATTTGATATTAAGAATAAATATCTTAATGAAATAAGTGGAATCAATTTAGCAACTAATTTTAAATTAATTATAGAAATGATAAATAAAGTTTATGAATCCTTATATAATCAACAACAACAACAACAACCAAGCCTTAATCCCACTAGGTGAGGTCGGCTACATGAATCCTTTGTTTCCATTGCGCTCTATCAGTTACCAAATTCTTATCTAAGTTTAAGTAACTAAGATCACTCCTTATAGTTTCTTGTCATGTCTTTTTTGGTCTCTCTCTTCCTCTTTGTACATGGGCAAAATCTAATAACTCAATTTTTCTAACTGGAGCTTCAATCGGCCTACGATTTAGATGTCCAAACTATCTAAGCAAATTTTCTCTAAGTTTATCCTCAATTGGTGCAACACCAACTTTCTTTCGGATATACTCATTTCTCATTCTATCATTTCGTGTATATCCACACATCCACCTTAACATCCTCATTTCTGTAATATTTATTTTATTTGTATGTTTCCTCTTTGCAGGCCAGCATTCAGCACCATATATCATCGCTAGTCTTACTATAATTTTATAAAATTTACCCTTGATTTTGGATGAGATTTTTCTATCGCACAACACACCAAAAGCATTTCTCCATTTTACCCATCCTGCTTGAATCCTACTAATAACGTCATTATCTATTTCGCTATTATTTTATATAATTGATCCAAGATATCTAAAGCGCTCACTCTTCTAATAACGTCATTCCTCCAAAGCTCTAATTTCGCTTTAAAACGATATAATCAGAACCAAATACTTTACAAATATCGATATTAAAAATAATTGATATCGATATTTGTAAAGAACCTTATATAATCAGAACCAAAAAATAATTGATATTAAAAATAATATAAAAAATATATCAAGTAATAACAAATATCGAGCAAATCTAGAAAATCTAGATGATAATACAGAAAGATATTATCATTGGATGAATGTTTCTATAAATAAAAAATATATGAAAAAAATTTAAAATAAAATTGAATATGTAAATACTTTATATGAGATAAATATATTAGAAGATTTCACTGATTTTGAAGAAATCTACAATCTTTTTCTTATAAACAAACAAATCTTAGAAGAAAAAATAAAAGAATATATGTCAAATTCTACAAAAGAAAAATTAATTGTTATTCAAGAATTATATTAGTCAAAAAAATATATTTTTCAATTATATAATTATAAACCAGAATATGAACTTTATTCTGAAACTAATAGTAACACTAATAGTGATCAGAAACTAATACAAAAACTATTAATGATCAACTAATTGAAAACTCAGCTGACATATATATGGAAGTAGGCAAACCTAGTACAAGAAAAAGATCTTCAATAACTGAAGATCAATATTTTAATCAATTCAGTGATAAATATTATCACCCTAAAGAAGATCCCAAAGAAGAAGATCCATTTGATGATATATATACAAATGAAAAAGAAATTTTTTTTAAAAACAAAATATTCAAGAAATGATTCATATGTCTTTAACATTGATATAATTCCAATTCTAGAAAGAAAATAATATATTTCTCAATGGATACGACTAGTCAGAGGACTAACAAATATATATGCCTATATGACTACACAACAATTACTATAACTAATAACCTCCAAATTTGAAGGTTCAGCTTCTATAGTTTTAAAATCCTTAAAAAATTACCTACAATTTTAAAAAATAAAAGATGAAAAGGTTAAGAACGATGCAATAATTCTTTTAAGAAAATTCCTATTACAATTCCTTGCTGGAGGATTCCTTGATAATACAGAAGATATAGAACGCATAGAAACAATACTATCCAGAATGCAGATCGGTAATATCTGTTTTCTAGAAGAATTTTCACAAAAATATATGAAATATATTTGAAAATTACCCCTTTCACAATATGATCATTTGACTCAGATATACTTTAATAAACTACCTACACCATGGAATGAAAAATGTAAAAAAAATATACTAGATTCATAGATAAAGCATTAACCGATGATATCGAATATTTAAAATTTAATACTTTGTCTTTACGAGTCAAATGTGCCATGAATCTATTCATGGACTTTTGTCGTGATCAAAAGTTATGAAAATTCTTTTATAAAGACCGTTCTAAAGCTAGTCATAAACATTATTGTATCAATGTTCTACCTACATATAAATTTGATATTCTTCCTCCGCGCAACAAGCGTGGTGGACATAAATATAAACATCACAAATATCATACTAAACATCATTGTCGCAAATATAAATTCATCAAACCATAGCTTAATTATAAAAATAAACGTCGTTTTAATATACGATATAAACCTGAGTATATTCATAATCACAAAAAATATTTTAGACGCAAACCCGGTTACAATAAAAAGGCATGTAAATATTTTAAATGTAGCGAAGAAGAATATTACGCTAATAATTGTAAAAAAATATTAAAATTTTACAAGAACAATAGTTTCAGTTAATAGATGAATATTATGACATAATACAAGGACACGATCTTTCTAGTTTATCTGATATTGACTATGAATTTTCTTCAATCAAAGACATAGATAATTTAGCACTAGATTCAGACAGTGAATCAGATATTACAAACTCTAACCCTTTAACTTCATCAGAAGAAGAACAAGATGAAAAAATAAATTATATTTTCATGTTAAAAGAAGAAGAAAATGAAGAAGTCACCATTGAACAAATAATCAATACTACAAATCATGATCATAATGAACAATTCATATTTGATAATAATCTATATCAAAAAATTATCAAACTTAAAAATAATACTAAAAGAAAAGATATTTATAAAGAAAAATGTAGTTTACAACTCTCAAAATGAGTAAAGCATTTTATTGAATATTTTGAAGGTTCTATTGATAGTTCTGAAGAGCCAACAACAGTAACTAACTTACAAATTATTACAAAAAATAAAATTAATGAAATATTAAAACGAGTTAAACATTCTGATAGAATCAAATATCTACACTTAGGATGCATACAGATAACCATCAAAACTAATTTTAGAGCAGGACTTGATTCACCCATAACATTAATAATCTCCGATAATAAGTTAATAATTACAGAACAATCTTTAATAGGAATAATTCAGTCTAATCTTTTATATCAAGTAATAAATTTTAAACTTTTTCTTAATTTCTCTATAAGCTTAGCAGATAAAATATAAATCAAAGTTTAATGATATTCTATAAATTAGAAAATATTTCTATGTTAAAAGGAAGCAAACTTTTAACCTTTACTAGAAATTATTAGGATATTTTTTAGAAACCAATAATGTAAAAATTAAACCAATACCTTCAGACATCAGATTAGATGATCTACATAATCAATATTCTGAAATCATATATCTAAAATAATTAACAAATAAAGACATACAACTTCTTATAGAATGGAATATTAACTTAGAAGAAATTAGAAAAAAATTACGTAATAGAAAAACCTCCAATAAGACAACTTCAAATAAATGAAGGAAGATTGTTTATAGGATATAATAGACATTACAAAGAATAGACTCTATGAATATAACAAATAAAAAACTACAGATAAAAGACTTAACTCAAGATGATATAGATCTGCCCAGCTCTAGCACTAGTTTGCAAATTAATAATGTAAAATTAGGCCTAAGTACAATACAAGTTTTAGTTAGTTTTAATGATAAAATCATAACACTTAAAGCCCTAATAGACACAGGAGTATCCTTATTCCATATAAAATCAAAATTAATAGAAAATAATATATCAAAAGCAAAAAAGAAAAGATATTATAATTTTGATAAACAAATTTATGAAGTTATATATAAAACAAACATAGATAGTTTAATGATTATAGATACTCATAATAATTACATGCCTTAGAATTTGAAACTATTTATAGTGATGAAAGAAATACATTTGATATGTTAATAGGATAAGATATATTACAAAAATATTATCCCTTGCAAATAAATCATGAAACAATACAGTTAAAAACTAAAAAACAAACAATACAGATCAAAAAAGCTAAAGAATGCAATTTATATAACATAAATATTCTAACTAATGGCGAAACTCAAAATAATCATAATAAAATATGTTTTCATAAGATAGAAAAAGATGCAAAAAACTCTACTGAGGTTGACATAGGCTATGAATTTTACTCCTTTGAAGAAATTATAATACAATTAAATACTTCCACTAAAATAAGAACATGTATTAGTGCCAAAATATGTATATGATATTACGACCTCATAAAAAGAAAAAATGGTTGGGTATTTAATAACGATATGACCATAATAGTAGGAATAATAATATCAGATTATGAAGGTGAAATTAAACCTGTAATAAAAAACAATGAACAAGATACATTAATTCGAAAAAGAAAAAAATATAAGTTATTTGACTTAATAATATTTCCAATCACAAAATTAGAATATGAATCTTCATGAAGTAAACCAACATTTAAATAAAATTTATATCAAAATAAAATTTTCAGGATATAAATCTTTTCATATTTATACCTTAATAGATACCGATGCAACTAGAAGCATAATTAATGAATAACTTTGGGTAGATGAGTTCTCTGAACAATTACAAGAAAAAGTCTTTTTTACAGGAATAAATAGTACTATGGATATATTAAAATATGTTAAAAATAAAACATTAAAAGTTCAAGCCGAAGATAATTATATTGCATTATTTTTTCCCATTATTTATATCTGCAAAGACTTTTCGTATGACATGATTATAAGAATGGACGTGTTAAACTAATATTTACCTATAACTATTCACAAAACCTATCATGCATTTATGATAGAATAAAAACTAATTAAAATACCTAGAATTTTTAACCATTTAAAACTCATTAAAATAACTATAAACGAAAAGCTTTATCCTTAATTGAAATTTATAAAATTAAATATTTAGACTCTTTAAAAGAATTATTCTCTTATAACCCATTATTACATTTTTAACAAAAGTTCAAGATTTTGTGAATTAGTAATCCTAGACGATAAAAAAATTATAAGAGTAAAACCATTGGTATATTCTCTACAAGATACCGAAGAATTTAAGAAACAACTTGCAGAATTAAAATAATTTGGCCTAATAGAAAATTCACATAGTCCTCATTCTTCGCTCGCTTTTATGGTAAGAAATTACGCTGAAGAAAAAAGAGGAAAAGCAAAAATGGTCATAAATTATAAAAAATTAAATGACAATCTCAAATTTGATGAATTTTTTTATTCCAAGCACAAAAAATATCATAAAAAATATTAGTAGAGCAAAATAATTTAGTAAATTTGATGCTAAATTAGGATTTTAGCAAATAAAAATTAAAGTTAAAAAATCTAAAGAATTAACAACCTTTTCGACACCATTTGAACATCTTTAGTGGCAAGTAAAGCCATTTGGACTAAAAAATGCACAATAAAATCTTTAAAAAATGGATGAATTCAATATTCTCTCCATATAATAAATTTATTATAGTATATATAGATAACATACTTGTTTTTTCTTTCACATATGAAGAACACATTCAATAATTAGAAATAGCTAAACAATTATTCATAAAATATAGTATTATTCTTGAAAAAAATAAAATACAATTATGTTAACAAAAAATTGAATATTTGAGAAAAATTATAAATCAAGGAGAAATATCATTACAAGAACATATTATAACCAAAATTAAAAAATTCTCAGATACTTTTGAAACCTTAAAACAACTACAAAGTTTCATTGGAAAATTAAAGTACGGTAGAAAATACTTACCCAAACTGAGTGAACATTCTAAAAATTTACAAGAAAAATTTACTGAAATTAATAAACAATATAAAAAGGAATAAAGAGAAAGCAATCTCTCGATGGAAAACCGATAAAATTAAAATACAATTAAATGAACTCAAAAAAAGAGAAATCAAATATCTAAAAACACTAATTAACAAAACATCTAAAACAGTCATTCCAAAATCAGAAGATAAATTAATACTCTATACAGATGCTAGTAATCTTTATTGGGCTAGAGTATAAGTCACCTCAATAAAAGATGTGTAGGATATACTTCAGGTAAACTAACAAAACTAGAAATAAATTATTCTACCTATGAAAAAGAATTTATAGCAATTTTAAAATCTATCAAGTATTTTAAATTTTGGCTATTACCTATTAAGTTTCATATAATCACAAATAATAAAGAATTATATCATTATATTAAAAATAAAAAACATGATAACAATAGTAGACGAATATGATGGTTATTACAATTAGACGAATATAGTTATGATATTTTATTTAACCCTGGTTTTACTAACATTTTTGCTGATTTTCTTTCCAGAGAAAATCTATAAATTTTTATTTTTGCAGGATAAATACTATGGCGAATCTATGGAAAGACAAAAACTTGGCTTCATATATTGCATCTCAAAAAAATATATAATACATCTTCTCCGAGGACATACAAGCGAGATATCATTTTTCGAAAAGGAAAAATAAATATAGACTGCTTAGATAAATATAATCAGCAAACTATATCAACACTGGTAGCAACTACCAGCAATTATAAGTCAGCATTCCAATGTCTCCCAAAACATATAATATTATCAATAGTCTCTGGAAGCTAATCAGAGGCTTACAGCATAATACTTCTCCCCTATATAATATCCGAGAAATTATTTCTCATATTTACAATATGGAGCTCTCTTTAAATAATATGATACAGAAGGTTCAGCATGAAGAAGAATTTTTCGAAATATTTACTTTAGAAATATGAGGATTTTCATCCTCAATAATACGAAGAATTATATCCCATATTAGAAGTCATATATAGCTATAAAAATATCAACTCTCCACATATGTAAAAAGCAAAACGAAAGGAATGTTTGAAAAAAGTAAAAATACTACTACCAGAAGATCTTCAAACAAGAATTCTAGACATTATATATGAAGATAAAGCACTACCATATTTACAAAATGAAATGTTAATCAATCTATCGGATAGTCGATAGAGAATGTTTGTAGCCTTTACACCACATATGGAATGCCCAATAGAATTGGGCATAGTCCGCAAAATTATCATTGACACACATAATTATGATGAATGGAGTGGATTTCCTCAAATCATCAAGACCATCATTTCTTCTACCGAATAATATGAACGGATTCTAGAGTTTGAAATTATTTCTACATTTATTGAACCAGATCAATATCTAGTCCATCCAGCATACCAAATATGACGTCTTACTAAACAATGAACTCGTGGATGACCAAATATGTAAGAATTCTTTGGTTATTTTTGGGATCATGAACAAACAAAAAATTTATCAGAATTACTAACGGTTTATGAAGAACGACATAATTATCACTTTTTGAGTAATGGACGCATCCTAGTGTATGATGAGGACAAACTAACTAAAATTGATTCAGAAGAGAATAATTTTGAGTTTCAGTGGGGACCTCAAACGAAGAAATTACTCCCAGATATTCATCCAGGATATTCTTATACTCCAGTCACTCTTTCTATACAGTCCAACTAAAGAAAGACTTCTTTGCAATAAAACAAAGCATCTTTCGGCAATAATACGAAGCATCTTCCCTTTATATCAACATCAAAGGCAATCAACAGAAGTGGTGGCGGTCATAATAATGCGCATCCAGAAGAACCAGAATAGCTCAGAACAATAATACAAAAGCTGCAGCACTGTAGCAGCACTGTAGCACTGAATGGCAGCACTGTAGCAGAACTGTAGCAGCAAATAATGCAGCAATAATGCAGTACTGTGGCACTGTACAAATATTGTACTACTATAGCAATAATTGTATTATAGCCTGTTCCCTGTATTGTTCATATATTGTTCATAGATTCTTTTTTTGCCTATAAAAGGATGACCCCCGGCCTGTGGAAGGGCATCCGAACAATACTCATCTCTCTTCTCTCTCTGCTTCGCTCCTCCCTCTGCCTCTGCGCATCACCTCTCTGCTCCTCCTTCCGCCTGTCTCCCTAGTTGGATTTTTTTCTAATTTCTTCTAAATTAATATTTCATTCTGTAAGAAGTTGTATGTCTTTATTAATTTTAATTATAAAAATTAAATTTATTTTTATTTAGTATAATTATTAATATTAAAATTAACTTATTTCATATTTTACGTATATTTTAATATTAATTTTTTTTTTATTAAATTTAAAAAATAATATTTTTTTTCTTAAAAAAAGTTGAAACAAACGAAGCCTTATACATATTTGTCAGTGCTGCATTAAAATTTTTGAGATAAAATAATTAAAAAAAATTTTAAGAAAAATTAAAAAAAAAAAATAATTTTAGAATTTGAGATGCTCTATAATTTTGATTATGTTTTTAGACCCACTTTGACATAACGGTCAAAATCAGAATAAAAAAAGTATTAATTTAAATAATAATAATAATAAATTTTTAATTATTTTAGATAAATTTTAATATAAAAAAATATTTTATTTCACATACTTAATAATTTTAAATAAAAATATCAATTTTATTTTACATTCGAAATCAAAATACTAAATTTAAAATAAAAAATAAAAAATTTATTTTTTCTATTTTATTATAAAATAAATAAATCCTAGACCAAACAGGATCTTACAGTTTATTTTTTCTGCTAATCTTTCAAAATAAAAAATAAAAAATTTATTTTTTTAACTAATATAAATAATTTACATATTTTTAAAACTTAATAAAAATTTAATTTCTATCATTTATTATTCTCTCCATTCTAAAAACTTAAAACTAAAAGATATTAATATTAATATTTGAAAATTTTAATTTAAGAAGCCAAAAATTTAACGATTAGGAATAAGTTTATAACATAATAGTAAAACATTCACAATTACTTTTTAATTGGGATAAAACGATAATACTTTTATAATTTTGAGAACTCAAATTAAATTTTTAAAAAGTTAATGCCAATTTACAATATCCTTCTAATTTTAGGGTCCTGAATGCAAATACTCCTTTTTAAATTTTACAGTTTAACTCTTTTCAAGTTCTAAAAATAAAAGGCATTATCATACATGCAAATATGGTTGTTTTACATATTTGAGAGGTTAAATTATAAATTAGAAGAATCAAATTTTAAAATATTATTAACAAAGAAAAAAAAAAAAAATATATATATATATATATATATATCCTTCCATCACAAATTTATCCTATTTTTTGTAAGAGAAATTTGAAAAAGATATATAAACGTGCAAAAGGATAATTTTTGAAAAGTCAAGACATTCTAACTCTATAATAAACCCAATTTGGACCAATCATAAAACTAGTATGTTCAATTGTAGCCAATTGTAAAATATAATATATA